>PVIC010005092.1:0-43157 GCA_004025085.1 Thryonomys swinderianus
CTTTTATGTCAGTGGAATTTTTTAGTCATGTTTTATCACCACTTACAACTTTGCTAACCTAAAACAGAACATGTGACGAAGGCCAGGCTAAAGTGAACGGCACCTGGATCCTCCTTGTGCGTTTCTGCTTGGAGACCGACTTTCTGAAACCCACTCCCCTTTTCTGTCTGTCCTAGCCTGCATCTCCAGGGCCTTCATAATGTCCCTGTCTTGGTGGGTGAAGTGACTTTTTAGGACCTTTTTAGGCTGGGCCATCTGGCCTTCTCCCTGTTGGATTCCAAAGATCCCCTTGTTCAGCCACTGCCTTCTTGCTTCCCCTTCTGGTGCCAGGTGTTTCTAAGGGTGCTGGGTGGCGGTAAATGAGGAACATCTGTTTCCCGGGGCGTGGCTTCTAGTGGGATGGGATAGAAGGAAAGTAGCAGACCACAGTGTAGTAGAAGCTGCTGTGTACAATGGGTCAAAAGGAGAAGTGGTCAAGAGGGAGAAGTGCTGGGATGAGGCGCTGGGTTTGAACAGGTGTTGGGGGCTCATCAGAAGGTGCTCTTTGAGTGTGGCCTTGAAGAAGGTGAGGCCGGTGATGAGTGCTTTGGCAGAAGAGTCAGCAGGTATGGAGGCCTGAGGCAGAGCGCTGCCCTCAGGCCGCCTCCAGGAGCAGCAGGGCAGAGGGGGTGGAGCTAGTGGAGGTCCAGGCAGGGCCCCTGGGAGGGCTGTGCCATGCACGAAACGAAATTGGAGGGTTTCAGTGTAGCCACTTAGTGCAGTGCCGCAGGCATCCCCAGGTTCACTTATAAAAGGGCCTTCCAGCTCCCGAGCTGGACGCAGGCTGTGAGGACTCATGTGGGAACCAGGCCGCAGCTAAGCAGCTGCAGCTGCACAGGAGGCAAGATGTGGTGACGCCTGTGAGATCAGGTTGAGGATGGGAAGGACTGTTTTGCAGGTGTCGCCCTAGGACTCACCACGAATCAGGGATGGAGGAGAAAATTGAGAGAACACTTCGGGTCTGGCCAGCAGGACCTTTGTGAGATGGGGAACATTGTAGGCAGGAGTCTTGGAATGTGAGCCGTTGGGTTTGAGCTTGGGTTGTGCAGGCGGAGCTACACAGGGCAGGTGTACGTGCTGAAGTCTGCCGCGTGGGGAGGTCTGGAGTAGAGCTCCGGCCTTCTCACTGATGTTTAAGGCGTTGCTGCTGGGATGAGTGGTGGTCAAGGAGGGGAAGCCGGGGTGTGTGGTGCTTTCTGGCCCATGAGGACTATGTCTGTTAAGTGTCAGCGCCGGCCTGACCGCCGCACAGGGAAGGCATTAAGTTGCCTAACTGGGCTCATCTGATGATGTTTCTCTTTGCACAGGCCAAAGCCGTCTTGAAATTCATTGAGGGGATCTCGGAGAAGACCCTGAGGAGCACAGTTGCACTCACCGCTGCCCGAGGACGGGGAAAGTCTGCAGCCTTGGGACTGGCTATTGCCGGGGCAGTAGCATTTGGGTAAGGGATGAGTTCCTGACTCTGTTTCCTTGAGATAGGGTCTCAGTATGTTGTTCAGGCTGCCTCAGCCTCCTGAGTACTGGGGTTACAGGTATTCGCCACCATACCTGGCTCAGTTCCCCATTTTTAAGAACTTTTGGCTCTGAGGGGGAAGATAGGCAAGATTCCGGGTCAGGAGAGCAGCAGAACTGTCCTCAGGTGCGTTGGGAGTCGATTCTCTGTGATGCTGTTCTAGCCTTGGTGCTAACCTGAGAACGGCAGCACTGTTTCTCCCAAGCCAACCTGCGCACCTCACACCCTGGGCCTTTATGTTCATTGTATGCAGTTGAACAGACAAAAACTAGGAAGTGGGGTAAGAAGTATTAAAACTCATGAACTCAGGATGAGAATGTATATGGCCAGCTTTGATGGCTTGATAGCTCAGTGATCTTGATTAATGAGAGGAGGCATTACCAGAAAGCTACTTCTATGCTATTATTATTATTATTATTATTATTTGCTCTGGGAGAAAGGTTTAGGCAGCTGCCTGGAGAGTATTCTCTCTGGCTTTGCAGAATTTGCTGTGTTCTTCTGTACATATTACCTTGCTTGGTTCTCCTTTCAGCTCTGGCCATTTCATAGGTGGATAAACAAAGGCCTGGGGACTTGCAGTGATTTACCTGAGATCTCCCAGCAAATCGCTGCTGGCAGAGCTGGGGCTTGAGGTTGGCTTATGACTCCCAGCCCTCTGTCCTTCCTGCTACTCCAGCTGTACCACTCGGCTTTGAGGATCCTTTGCACTCAGTGAGGGTCCTGGAGATCCCTGTGGCCTGGGGCTGGTCGCTGGTGGAGCACTGAGGCTGAACAGTTTGAGAACCTCAGTGATCAGTGATGAGTGGGAAGCTGTTCCCACACTGACGGACGCTTCCCCACAGCGCCTCCCAGCCCTTAGCTGCAGATATTGATAGTTAAATGCTGGGACTGGCCCACTGTACTTGCTTGTTATCCTTGCTTTGGAAGGAAAAATATACTTCCTTAGTTTTCTTTAGAATGTCCTATATACCTTAATTTCCTAACAGTTCTCCTTTTCTCTTGTCCTAAAGGTATTCCAATATTTTTGTTACCTCCCCAAGCCCCGACAACCTCCACACTCTGTTTGAGTTTGTATTTAAAGGATTTGATGCTCTGCAGTATCAGGTAGGCAATCATTAAGAACGCCTTTTGACTTTTTTGGGTGTATATGTGTTGGGTTTAAATCCCAGGTGGTCTTTGGAATGTTTACTTATTAAGTGTCTAAAGGTTGTCCTTGATTTGCTATTTTCTGTACCAGGAACATCTGGATTATGAGATTATTCAGTCTCTAAACCCTGAGTTTAATAAAGCAGTGATCAGAGTGAATGTCTTCCGAGAGCACAGGCAGACCATCCAGGTGAGGCTCGTGCTCCAGGATCCTTCCTTATAGGCGTAGCTTGTACCGTCTGATTTCAATCAAGTCCTTTAGACCGTGGGTGATGGTGGTGGTGGTGGTGTTGGATGAGAACCCTGTTCCAGATTCGTATCTTTTCCTACAGAAAAACACTGAAACGAAACAAATGTATGTAGTCTGATTGAAAAGTTAATTTTTTCCCTTAAGGGTGGAATAACTGGGGTTGAAAGTATGCCAGTGAACCGAAAGAGTCATTGCTTTGACTTCGGTGCTAATTTTCCTTAGTTACTGCAGATTTTGGCATGTGTGTAACTAGAACAATAACCTTGCCATTAAAAGAAAAGAACTTTGCAAAATGTCCTCTGAATCTTTGAGATTTAGTCAGTGGCCTATTTTCCTTTTGAAATAGCCTTTTTCCCGGAAGCCCCATAAATCTCCAGCTCTCTGTAAGCCCAAGTGTTCTGCTCTTGTCCAGAGGCTGCAATTTTGTTAAGTCTCAGGACATCATGTGACAGACTTACAGAAGGGACTGAGACTAACAGGCTCTTACTGGAGCAGGTTCATTGATTATTTTTGGAATTGGATTGGGGTGGGAAGTGAGCCAGCTGAACTTGGCAGTATGTCCTTGAACTATGCCTGTCCAAGCATGTGGATGTATCTGTCAAGGAGGTGTGCCCTTGATCACAGAACCCAGAGGATAAACAGCAGTAAGTGGTTATGCCTTTTACCGTAAGGATCTTAATTTTTCTTCCTGGGTCACTTTCTAGAATCTTCTCATTCTTCACCTGTCTCCCCACTCTGGCCTGATTTCCTCAGCTGAAAGATGGATGGTGGTCAAAGTGGGGTTGGGGGCTGGGCTGCAGGCTCTGAGACAACAGTGACACAAACAGCAGAAGGGAAACATTTCCATGAAATACCCTGGCTCGGCCCTTTTCTTCTTAAATTTGTAATTGGGTATCCTCTCACGTTACTAGTCCCCTTTTTTCTCCAGACTGAGTGCACAGAGGGGGTGACTTGGTTTGGAGGCTCCACTTGCGTTCCTCTGGGGCTTTTCCCTCTGGTCAGAGATGGAACCAGGAGGAATGTGGTTGCATTGAAGCTGGGTCCACCTTCTCTGCTGTTGACTTTGTTCCCTGATGAAGAATAGGACCCTGTTGAGGACTTTGTTGTGCTACCACCAGTGAGCAGAGCTGCTGCCTTTCTGACCGTCAAGTGCAAAGCCAGCAGTGTGACTTGTGGCAGCGGCACACTCACCCCTTGCAGGGAAGTGCAGAAACCACACTCCGGTGCCTGCACTCAGATTTGACAGGTGTGACTGTTTGCTGTTAGCAAGTCATTTGTGCTTTCGTGTGAGAAAACAAAGACATCAGAGAGAGAGCTGAAGTCTCTCTTGTATCCCTCCCATTACCTTGTAACTCACTATAGATAACTCTGATTCTGGAATAGATGCATTTCTTTTCAATTATATTTTTACTGTTGTCCGTAAATAGTAACATATTAGTCCTCCATTACCTTGTCCTTTTAAAAAATGTTTTTCAAGGGCCAAAGATTGAGCTCAATGATTCTGGCGCTTGCCTAGCAAGCACAAGGTCCCTTGTTTGATCCCAGTAACCACATATAGTAATACCAGGTGCAGTGGCTCATGCCCACCAGTAATCAGTACCACTTACCACAATGCGGGGGGTGATAGCTCATGCCTGTAATCCCGGCACTCAGGAGGCAGAGGCAGGAGGATTGCTGAGTTTCAGGCTTGCCTGGGCTACGTAGTGAGCTCAGGGCTAGTTTGAAATACAAAGCAAGACCCTGTCTGAAAAATGTTTTCAGAATTTGTCCAGATCGGAGCATATATGTGGATGATTACATTTTTATACATCTCGTGATTATAATAGAATTTTTGTTTCTAGAAGTGCAGTTGTTGGGTTTTAGATTGTGCATACCTTTCCAACTGTCTATATTGTTCTCTGGATCCTCATCAGTGCTCAGTGCTTTACAACAGTTTTTGTCTGTGTGGGAAATGGCTTGTTTGTTTTCTGCGGTACTGGCAATTGAACTCGGGACCTCGAGCTTGCCAGGCAGGTGTGGTGCCACTGAGCTACATCCTGGCCCTTCTGTGTGTGAAATGGGATCTCCTTGTCTTTAGCGTTTCACTGACTTTCATGGCTGAATTAGCTTTATGTTACTTGGTTATTCATGTTTCCTCTCTTTTAGAATACTACTTCATGGCCTCTTTTGGAATCACTTTTAAAATGGCAGGAAGCACTGAAGAAACTAAAGGGGTTGGGCTTATGTATATAAAGATGTATGAATGTGTGTGCATTAAGAGAAATCCCTGGGAGCCCGCTCTCCCCCAGTGCAGGGGTGACTAGTGGCTGCAGGATGGAGGCTGGGAGGCTATCACGGGGTACAGGTGTGCTGAGGCTGAGTACACATGTGAAAAAAGGGAAGGAAAGGCAGCTACCAGTAATCGGCATTCTAAGCCAAGCACGGAGCGGGGCGCTATTACATTTACAGAGGAGGAATCTGGGCCTTGTGCAGATCACACACTCAGTGATGGAACCGATTGTGTCCCTGATGTCTGGCATCTGACTCCAAGGCCGTCCCATTCTCACCCTGCCCAGGGAAGCAGAATGGAAGGTGTGAGAGGAGGAGCAGGAATGGAGATGACAGAGGACAGAGAGCCTTAGGAGCAGCCGTACTCCCAGCTGGGACCTCATCTCATTGTTCTTCCCCCCAGTATATACATCCTGCTGATGCGGTGAAGCTGGGCCAGGCCGAACTCATTGTGATTGATGAAGCTGCCGCCATCCCTCTTCCCCTGGTGAAGAGCCTCCTTGGACCCTACCTGGTTTTCATGGCATCCACCATCAACGGGTGAGGCACCTGGGGTCACAGTCGTTATTCCTGTTGTAGATTCTTGCAGATCAATGGCATGTGGCGAATGTGCCTGTAAAACTGAGTCTTCAAGCCTGCCTTATTCCTAGTGAGGGCTTTTAAGACAGGAGTTGGCCTCTTATTAGCTGCTACTCCATTCTAGTGTGAAGCAAAATGGACAGCCTAAGATGGAAGAATTTGGAGACCCAGAGCAGGGGGTATAAATCAAGTGCAGTGCTTTCCTAGTATGTGCAAGGCCCTGAGTTTAATCACACCAGAAAGGCAAAAAATGGCCACCACTTCTGAAAAAACAGTACCCATGTGATGTTTGTCTTCTATCTGTAGATATAATCAAATTTTTAAAAGTACATGGATAGCAATACTGATGTTTTATACATTAGAATTATGTGAAAATATAGTATCAAAGTAGTTAGTGTAGCCGGACGTGGTGGCTCATGCCTGTAATCCTAGCACTAGGGAGGCAGAGGCAGGAGGATTGTGAGTTTGAGGCTTGCCTGGGCTACATAGTGAGGTCAGGGCCAGCCTGAACTACAAAGTGAGACTCTGTCTCAAAATAAAAAAAAAAAAAAACCTCACACATCATCTCCAATCTTTGTATATTTCCCAGCTCTAGGAAGCCACCAACCTTCTATCTCTAGATTTGCCTGTTTTGGACATCTCATAAATAGCATCATGCAGTATAT
Source organism: Thryonomys swinderianus (assembly GCA_004025085.1). Classification (NCBI taxonomy): domain Eukaryota; kingdom Metazoa; phylum Chordata; class Mammalia; order Rodentia; family Thryonomyidae; genus Thryonomys; species Thryonomys swinderianus. Next base: position 6,461 of record PVIC010005092.1, read on the forward strand.
GGTCTTTTGTGGTTGGCTCCTTTAACTTCAGTATCTTACCCACATGGCAGATACCTTCCTTTGCATGGCTGGGTGATGCTTCCTTGTAGGGACATAGCGTGTTACTCATTCATCTATTGATGGGCATTTTGGTTATTTCTACCTGCTGACTATTCCAAATAATGCTGTTGAGGACCTTTTTATACAGGATTATGTGTGAACTTATTTTCAGTTCTTTTGGATATATACTGAGGAGTGGAATTACTAAGCCAAGTGGTGACTGTGTCTGACGATAGGAGAAACTGGCAGACTGTTTCCAAACGGACTGCACTGTTTTATATTTACATGACCAAGGAGTTGATAGTAGGTCCCCTTGTTCCTTTCCCAAGTTTGTTACCTGTAGTCAACTGCAGCCTAAATATATTAAATGGAAATATATTAAATGGAAAGTTGCAGAAATAATTCATCCATCAGTTTCAAGTAACTTTTTTTTGAGACAGGGTCTTGCTGTATAGTTCAGGCTGGCCCTAAGCTCACTATGGAGCCCAGGCTAGCCTCAAACTCAAAACAATCCCTCTGCCTCTGCCTCTGCCTCCCCAGTGGTGGGATTACAGGCGTGAGCCACCACGCCTAATGGAAATGATGTATTTTTTTTCCCCAAGTTTTTGAATAGCTGTTTTCCACCACCTTTTAAGTGAAAGTAGTCATGCAGTCACTTGGTGGTGCATTTGTTTCATCTTGATTCCTGATGGAAAACACTCTGTTCCTTTTGCATAAACGCTAATTCTGATAGCAGCTCCTGTTAATTGGCTTTAATTTTGTTCTAGATTTGCTGTGCTAAAGTCTTCTAGGACTTCTTCTTGCCTCTTTTTGATTTACACCACAGTCCCATGAGATGTGTAAATAAATAATCCCCTTTGGAGAATGAGGCTTCAAGACTGAGTTTCAGGGCCACAGGTGCCAAGTGGATGCCGGGATATAAGCTCAGGCATGAGTGGCTCCCAGATGAACCACCAGGCTGCGCCCCTGTGGACATGGTGCCATGCTGGAGGTGGTCTGTGCTGGAGAGGGGTCTGCAGAACTTGTGCCTCACTGTCTTTGTCTTTCTGCTAGCTATGAGGGCACTGGCCGGTCACTGTCCCTGAAACTAATTCAACAGCTCCGTCAACAGAGTGCCCAGAGCCAGGTCAGCACCACTGCCGAGAACAAGACCACGATGACAGCCAGACTGGCATCAGGTAGCTGGAGACCCCTGAAGGGACCCTAGAGGTCACAGCAGGTTCTCTCAGACTCTTAACCCCAGTGACCTCAAGGATAGTTCTAAACTTGCCTGCTATCAGGTGAAAAGGCTGTGTCCACAGGCGCTGAAGTGGTTTTCTGAGGAAGGGCAATCCAGCGCCAGATGGGAGCTTGTCTTTCTGAGGGCTGCTTCTGGCCCCTTGTTTGTCTTTGTCTTGGGGCGTGTTGTGTTGACTTGTGACATTCCTGTAGGGTTGATATCAAGGCAAGGTGAATATCCGCCCAGAACAGTTTAAAACCATCCAGCTTGAATTATGGAGCACTGTATGTCTGGGCACCATGTGGACCTTCTTTCTAGCTCTGTTGAGTGATGGATGTTTGTTTCCTGTGGGAAACAGCGCGAACGCTGCACGAGGTGTCCCTCCAGGAGTCCATCAGATATGCGCCTGGGGATGCCGTGGAGAAGTGGCTGAATGACTTGCTGTGCTTGGATTGCCTCAACATTACTCGGATCGTCTCCGGTTGCCCCTTGCCTGAAGCCTGTGAGCTGTATCCTTTGGATCTCCCTGGCTCTGTGCTAAGGGATGAGATCAGACAAAAATGAAAGGGGTCTCAGCCCTTTGTTCACAGGACCTTTCTCTTGCATATTCTTGCTGGTCATGGTGGGATGTTCCTGTAGTCCCTGTGCTGACTGAGGAAGCAGAGGCACAAGGTTCACTGAAGCCCTAGGAGTTTATGGCCAGCTTGCAGATCACAAACTGAGTCTAAAAAATAAATGCATAGAATCATGATGAGCCTACGGCACATGTACCACAGCAGCCACTCAAAGTCCTCTCCTGTGACATTCCTGGTTTCTCTTCTCTGCCGTGTTTCTGCTCAGAACACTGGGTTCCTCTTCCCCAGATGAGGGGAAATCTGCATGTCTTCCAGTGTTTCGTGTTTTGAGTTCTGTTTGGTTTGGTTCAGTTGCTTAACTCCAGACCAGATACTATGTTAACCGCGATACCCTCTTTTGTTACCACAAGGCCTCAGAAGTCTTTCTGCAGCGGCTCATGGCCCTTTATGTGGCTTCTCACTACAAGGTACTGCAGCTGACCATGGGTGACCTCCAGCAGGAAGTAGCAGAAGTACCCTTGGTGTCCTCTTTGACATGTCTTTTTGCACCTTTTGTTACCCAGTAGCTGAGGTGACCATTCCCCCGGGAGGTCCAGAGAGCTCATTAAGGGCTTATATTTTCCAGCATAGTTTCTGTGGCTCCTTTTGAGCTCCTTCCTGGCTTTGCATCAGAATTCCTGCAGGTAGCCTCAGGAGTGGGTGGGAGCTGAGAGTGTGGAAGACTTTGTCTGTTCTCAGTGGGTGGTGTGTCTCTTGCCTGGCAGGCTGATAGGCTTTGACACCATCATACTTGTAATCTAGTGGCGCTGTTTGCCCCCAAACCAAATAGTAGCTTCACACCACTGAGCTGTCTTTAAGGAGGAGCAAATCAGAGAGTTTTGCATCTTTGAAATTCTTAAACTGTGGGGCACTTGGGAAGGATACTTTGAGTGTCCAGGTAGCATTTTGGTGAAGTCTGTGTTGGAATGATGGGGAGTTGTTAGGTTATGCTGGCAGCTTTTCCTCAAATAGCAGCCTCTAGAGAAAGTCCCCTTCCCAGCTAGGGAGCAAGTGGTGCTTGGTGTGGCTCTCTGCACCGTAGCATCCGGGGTGGGACAGCAGTAGGCGTTGGCGGCTCAGGCCCAATTAGCCCACTGTGAAGTGTCTCAGGTTGCCAGTGCTGCAGAGGCACTTTGCTGTCTTTTACTGCCTTGCTCGGCTCTGGGAATGGTTCTGCATTTGGTCTCGTGAGTAAAGGACAGGAGCAGGATGCTCCCTACTGACTGTGACTTCTGCCCCGCAGAATTCTCCCAATGACCTGCAGATGCTCTCGGATGCACCCGCTCACCACCTCTTCTGCCTCCTGCCCCCCGTGCCTCCCACCCAGAATGCCCTGCCCGAAGTGCTTGCAGTTGTCCAGGTACAGAGCAGAGGCGTCCTCGTGGCATCAGTCTGGGCCACTTGTAATTACTGTCATGGGGTATTGAGGCAGTGAGAGGTAAATGAGGGGAAACCGCCTTCATAAACTTGGAGCCCCACTGCTGTGGGTGGCAGAGCCAGGATTTGTTTTCCTGTGTATTATAAAATCAACATGTGGTACTTCTAAAATTAAACCTAGAGATTGAGGAAGAATTTTTAGTGCCTGGCATGCATGCGTATTTCTATTTTGTTTTTCCTTTTCATGAACATGGGATTATAGTATTTTGTAATTGGTAATCATTTTTCTTTTAAGCAACACATCAGATATTTGTAGCCCACATGCTATTTCATTATACACATATGCCATAATTTATTTTATTGTTCTCCCGTTAGGTACTTGAGTTATTTTGAACTTGCACTGTTCTGCACAGTTGGGTGAACATCCTGACCCTTCAGTAACACATGTCACACACAAATGCATGGAGACCCTCTTCTTGGCAGATTTTGCTTTTTGGCCCTGAAGGATGTCTGTATTCTATCTTCTTAGTAACGCAGAGAATCATGATAGAAGGTTCTGTGACAATTGGACCAGTTTCAGCAGTGAACTGTGGGGTGAAAACATCAGACCTTTTCAGAGAACCAGCAAAATGTAGATGGTTAGAGAAACTGGAGCTGGTTTTGACTCGGTCCTGCTTTCTCCTCAGGTGTGCCTCGAGGGAGAGATTTCTCGCCAGTCCATCTTGAACAGCCTGTCCCGAGGCAAGAAGGCTTCAGGGGACCTGATTCCATGGACGGTGTCTGAACAGGTGAGCCTGTCCTGGTACATCAGAGTGGGCAGAGCTGGCACGGTCTGAGGCTGTTCACATTGCTGATCTCTGCCTCATGTCTCCTACTCAGTTCCAAGATCCAGACTTTGGAGGCCTTTCTGGTGGAAGGGTGGTTCGCATTGCTGTTCACCCGGATTACCAAGGGGTAATGTGACCCACACACTCCGACTGTTGCTGGGGTACTCTTCAGGCTCCTTAGGGCAGGGATACTTGGTGTTTGAATAAGAAGGTGGTCAGGAAGCAAGTAAAGTTCAGGCACTTCTCTGCTCTGGAGGATTTAGGGAGGGTGCAGGGTAGGCAGGTACACAGGATAATGGTATATGCTCCCTCTTCCTTTATGAGAACAGGGGACTTGTCCAGCCAGATCGGCTTTCTTTAATTACCTTCTGTCACTTGGAAAGCCCCACGGAGAAGTCAGCTGGAGAAATTTCCCTTTCGGGCAGTGGTTACAGAAAGTGTCTTTTGGGTTTGCTGATCTGTGAACTAGAAAACACAGCCAGCCAGGCTTAGCCACAGGGGTCAAAAGGGCTGGACCAGGGTGAGAACTAGGGTTCCGTCGCTCAGTCTCAGGTGTCTCAGCCTGGATGGCACTGAAGGGTTTCATTGGTCCCTTTTGTCCACTGCAATTTGATCATAAGGGGGGAGGGTCCTAGCAGCAACACAGGGAGCAGAAGTGGTGCAGACAGACTGAGGACATCTCTCCTTTCTGCCTGTATCCCTCTGTTGCTTGCAGATGGGCTATGGCAGCCGAGCCCTGCAGCTGCTGCAGATGTACTATGAAGGCAGGTTTCCATGTCTGGAGGAAAAGGTCCTCGAGGCATCACAGGAAATACAGACCGTAAGCAGTGAGGTAAGTGTGTGCTGGCCAAACACCCATCCCGATCTTGGGAGGCAGGTTCTGTGGGCCTTGAGGAGCACGACTGAGAACCTTCCCTCTGAGAAGGCAGCTGCTTTCTCCAGCCTGACGCTTAGACTGGTGCCTTCACCATTGCTAGGAAACTTGTTAGAAATGCAGACCCGGGAACCCAGCCTCTGCTGAGTCAAAAACGCAGGAAGCCGCCCAGAGGCTAGTATGTGCTCAAGTTCGAGAACTCTCTGTCCTGGCACCCTTGTTAACACTAAGCCACACTTCAGGAGGTTCTGTGCGTCTGGTGATTGGTACTAGTGGCTGTACCTGCTTGGCACATATGCTTTGATCTTTAAGGTATTTCCATGTGGGAGCTAGGAAAGGGGCTTTTAAAAAATGTCGGCTGCAGAGGTTTGTCACCTTGTGAGGTCACAGAGCTGGATCTTCCAGGCCTGCCTCTGTCCCTTCGTGAACGTTAATTATTGCTGAGCCACGTGGCCACTTTTCTGCATTTGGGTCAATTAGAGTCAGAGCAGTGTGGTTCCACGTGTGTGTAGATGTTTGGAACACCTGGAATTAAGTGGGCTTCTGTTTGAAAACCACAGGAACAAACCAAGAAACCTCTTCCAGACCAGTGTGTGGCTTGGCAGGGTCCTTTGTCACTGTCCCTCAGCACTCGCTCTACTGAGTGCCTGGTATCCTCTTCTAGGCTGTCAGCTTGTTAGAAGAGGTCATCACTCCCCGGAAGGACCTACCTCCCCTGCTCCTCAAATTAAATGAGAGGCCTGCGGAGCGTCTGGATTACTTGGGTGTTTCCTATGGCTTGACCCCCAGGCTCCTCAAGTAAGTGCCTGTTGTTTCCCTGGCATTGTCCCCTTGGCCATAAAAAGGAAGAGTTCTGTGGGTGGCATGTCTCTGTAGCCAGTGTCTGTGTCAGCCATCTGCCGACTCTGGCCTGATCCTCCTGGCTTCTTCCCCAGTGTCTCACTCAGCTGCTCCACAGAAGGGATCCTGCAACTTACTCTCCTTGTCTGTTTGCAGGTTCTGGAAACGGGCTGGCTTTGTCCCTGTCTATTTGAGACAGACTCCTGTGAGTGAGGCATCGGGCAGAGGTGGGGTTAGGGTGGTGCGGGTCTGTCCTTGCATAAGCCCTGATGCCTCCCCGGCAGGTATCCCTGTGCTTCTACAGAGGGCCGCTTTGGTGTGTGTAGACCTAGTGGTTTTCTGAGAGGGGGCTGGAGGGCAGGCATGGACTCTCCTGCTGCATGGGCAGCTTGGCACCTTGGTATGAAGTGGCAGGAGTGTGCGTGGATATGGATGCGTTCATCAGATTGCTGAGTCCTGCAGGCTGGGGGCTGCCTGAGTTTATAAAAATAAGGACAACTAGGGCCAGAGATTTGGCTCAGTGGTTCTGGCGCCTGCCTCGTAAGCGCAAGGTCCTGAGTTCAATCCCCGGTAACTATATACAGTGCTGGGTGTGGTGACTCACACCCACCAGCAATCAATATGACATACCACAGTGCCGGGTGTGGTGGCTCACGCCTATAATCCCAGCACTCAGGAGGCAGAGGCAGGAGGATTGCTGCATTTGAGGCTTGCCTGGGCTACATAGTGAGCTCAGGGCCAGCCTAAATTGCAAAGCAAGACCCTGTCTCCAAAAAAAAAAAAATAAGGACAACTGGTTTTAGGTTGAGAGCAATTGAGCAGACTCAGGCTACAAATTGGTAAAATTAGAATCTGAAGAAGGGACCTAACTGGGTGCAATGGTGCCACAGTACATTACTGAGGAGAGGTGAGTGATTTAGTGAATATTTACTTAAAAGGTTATTTAGCACCTACAGAGAATCAGGCAGTGAATATGACAAGTAGTGAAGCCTATTTGTTTTTTTCTTTAAGACAGGGTCTTATAGTCCAGGCTGGCCACGTAGCCCAGGGTAGTCTCCAAATCGGGCTAGTCCTTCTGCCTCAGCCTCCTGAGTGTTGGGATTACAGGCTATGCCACCATGCCTAGTGGTACATTTGAGGTATACATAATATTCATTATAGAGAATTTGTACCTGCACATGATACATCTAGTAAGCGTATTTTCTAATGAGTAAAAATGGCCAAAAGCTGAACACATTAGCTGTTATCAGAGAATGGTAGGTACTGTGAAGAAACCAAACCAGTGACAACACAGTGAGGGAAGCATCTAAGGGAGGAACCTTCAAACTGCAGCCCACTTAGCTGCAGGAGTCCACAGCAGAAGGCAGCAGTTGGGGCTGCAGGTGGATTTTGGGGGTTCGTGAGTGTATTCATACTAGAATATGCTCCATGATCAAGGAGTTTTGGTGTGTTCTGTTCACTTGGTATTCCTAGCACATGGCATGGTATCTGCTGAAGTACATAGCATGTGTTCAGCCTTTTCTTCAGGGCACAGTCGAGGCTGTTGAAAGTAGACGAGGGCGAGTCCGGCTCTCACGCGTGCAGGAATGAGGAGGAGGACACAGCTGGGCGCCCAGGAATGAGCAGCCTGGCTGTGCGGGGGTCAGCGCTGTGGCGGCAGAAGGCAGGATGGGGAAGTGTGGTGAGGACCCAGTTGAGCATGGGGCCGAAGCCCTGGGTTCCACGCCCAGCCCCCAAGACCAAAATCAAAACAAACCCAAAAAAGGGAAGTTGGGTGCTGCTCAGGGTAGTAAAAGGAGAATAGAGCTGATGGTTGGGTGCTAATCCTGGGCACGTGACTGGTTGGAGGGAGATGAGGAAACAGCATAAAGCTTTCATCCCCGCTGAAAGGGAGCTGAGGACTGGGGCAGGCAGTTGGACAGAGGTGAGTGCAGAGAGAGTTGAGAGGTTGGGAGAGCATTCAGGAGAGAAGGAGCTGGGGCTCAGACGTGGGGGCCCCCTCGGCCCTCACAACAAGATGGAGGCCAAGAACATGGGGTAAAGGGCGCCCGTCAGCAGTGGGAAGGATGAAAGATGATTCTGACGGCTTCCGGCTCCCTGGTGAGGGGAAGCCGTCAGCTGGAGGGGAGTGTTTTGGAAGGTGTGAAGCTGGTATCCAAGGATGGTGTGTCTGTCCACTGGAGAGTTTAGAGAGGGACTGGGGAGTCAGGCATGATGCGTCACACCTGTTACCCTCAGCACTCTGGAGGCCGAGGCCGAAAAGGTCACCTTGAATTTGAGGCCAACCTGGGCTCTGAAGTGAGTTCGCGCCTAGCCTGGAATATATAGTAAGCCTGTCTCAGAAGTGAGTGACTGAGGAGATAGAGGGACTCGGAAAAACACTGCTGTGGCTGCCTGTGCGCGGTGGGGTGCAGCTCAGGGGTGGGTAGCGTCCCGTCAGGGCTGGAGATAAGGGGTACAGACTGGGGCCACCTTCCATGTAGGCTGTGGTGTGTGATGTGGCCTTGTCCTGTGTGTAGCACACCTGTCACTTGTGCCAGCACTTAGCTCCACGAACGCTCTTCAGGCTGTTGGATATTTTTTGTGCTGTGGAGCTTTTAAAAAAAGTTTTAAAACCTGTTGTTTCACAGTTGTTGTTTAAGCACCCAACACAGCTGGTACTTCGCATGCTGGCTCTTTGGCCCCTGGCTTTCTGCTGTAAGGTGCCACAAACGTGTCGGGGGGAATGATGTGGGTGTGAACTCTGCTGCCTGACTACAGGGCCTGCCCGGAAGGAGCGTGGCTCTGCTGTAGGTCCACAGCGAAGTCAGAACTGCAGTTGGGCTGTGTGTGCTCATTCCCCTGGCAGCTCTCAGGAAGTTGTATGCACAGTGAGCTTGAAGACCCCCGAGTGTGGACTGGGGCCAGTGACGTGGGAAGGGAACAGGGGGTCTTCCTTTGTCTGGATGCTGGCCGTCCAGGAGAGGGCTTCTTGTGGCAAGTGAAAATGTATGTTCCCCCAGAACGACCTAACTGGAGAACACTCCTGTATCATGCTGAAGATGCTGGCTGATGAGGATGAGGCTGAGCGGGGAGCCTGGCTCGAGGCGTTTTGGAAAGGTGAGTGTGTGGGGAGGGGGAGTGGACAGCGGTGAGACAGATCACCAACTCTGCCCATTGCGTCCCACAGATTTCCGGAGAAGGTTCCTGGCCTTGCTCTCCTACCAGTTCAGCGCCTTCTCGCCTCCTGTGGCCCTAAACATCATTCAGAACAGGAGCATGGCAAGGCCAGCCCAGCCGGGTGAGTGGGGCTGGGCAGAGGAGGTGGGTGGGAGTGACATTTGTCCTAGGAGGAGCGCTTGCCTGGGAACTGAGGGCCTGGTTCTCATCCTCGTCTCCCCGTGGCCCCTGCTCGCCAGGTGTGCCCTGCGCACACCATGATCAGGCGGGGCTCTTGGATGTGACTTGGACAGCAAGCAGCTGCAAAGCCGCATTCACATCCTCAGATCTCTGGGAACTAGCTCAGTCTTGGGCTGTTTCCTTACCGGTGAAATTGTACTAAGAATGTGCTCTGCCTCCTGTGGTCAGCTCATAAGAAGTGTCTGTGCATATAAGTTGGTTCTGTTTTGGTAAGTATTTTTTAATTTGTTTTTTTTTTTTGAGACAGGGTCTTGCTTTGTAGTTCAGGCTGGCCCTGAGCTCATTATGGAGCCCAGGCAAGCCTGGAACTCAGCAATCCTCCTGGCTCTGCCTCCCAAGTGCTGGGATTACAGGCATGAGCCACCACACCCAGCATTGTTGGGTGTGGTACTGATTGTTGGTGGGTGTGAGTACCACACCCAATATTATATCCATTGTATGGGGTTACCGATCGAACCAGGGACTTTGCGCTTGTTAGGCAGGCGGTGGAACCACTGAGCTAAATCCCTGGCCCAGTATTTTTTAATTTTTAAATTTTAACTAAGATCATTAATAATAGCTGTTTTTTCTTCATCCCAGTTATACATATCTGTATGCATGTTTTTATGTACATACACATGCTTTCTTTGCCAATTACACTGTGAGAGGAAACTGGGTGGGTGGCATATTGTGATGTGGGCTTTGAGGAACAGTGACAGTGCCCTCTGACCCCCTGGCACAGGCAGCCTTTCCTCGGTCCAGTGTTGGTGTGGGAACTGTCCCACGATCTTGGTGTGGCAGTGGGTGGGTGCCTTGTGTGCCAGCTGCCTTGTACTGGGCCTGTGCTGACGCTTCCATGTGGCTCCTGTGTTGGGACACTGTCTCATGATGCCTGTCTGACCCATCTGGCTCTTGTCCCCTACATAGTCCTAGGCCGGGGTGAGCTGGAGGCGCTTTTCCTCCCCTATGACCTGAAGCGGCTGGAGATGTACTCACGGAATATGGTGGACTATCACCTCATCATGGACCTGATCCCGGCCATCTCCCGCCTGTATTTCCTGAACCAGCTGGGGGACCTGGCCCTGTCCGCTGCCCAGTCGGTGGGTTCCCTGTGCTGGTGTGCAGGCAGAGCAAGGAGGCTGTGTATGTGCTGGCTGTTGGGGGGACCCCTCGGACAGTTTGCACTTGAATTCCTGACGGGTCTGTTAGGCGAGTCCCAGTCTCATTCCGCAACCCCGAGGGCGAGTGCCCAGCTGTGGAGTTGGTGGGAGCTGTACTTTAAGCCCATGTTCTTCAGAGCCACCATGCCTCCTTGATTTTTTAACTCCACGTTGGAAGCTCAGGACACTGTAGATTTGCAGTGTGGTTTTGCAGGAGTTGGTCAGGAAAATAAGTTAGATTTGGGATTTCCAGAAGAGGGGCTAGTTCCTCTGGGGAGTTTCAGTAACAAGATAAAAGAGAAGATGCCAAAATAAAGCAGTGCCTCCTTCATTTCTACCAGATAGCTTTGGTTGAAAGGCTAAGTGTGGGTGATTTTAAACAGGCCAGGGCCTGTCACAAAGGCCACTCTGGCTGATTTTCTATCCTTCAGGCTCTGCTCTTGGGGATTGGCCTGCAGCATAAGTCCGTGGATCATCTGGAGAAGGAGATTGAGCTGCCCACAGGCCAGCTGATGGGACTTTTCAACCGAATCATCCGCAAAGTTGTGAAGGTAACCTGGCTTGACAGCAGGGTGCTGGTCTCCCCCAGTACCATTTGAGCAAGTGTGACCATCTGGCATGTTTGCAGTGGCTCCTCCCACATGTACCCTGGGAAATTGGGGGTACCATTCTGCCAGGGGCGTTCCTTTTGGGAGCTGGATAATTCCCAGGTCTGGTTTTTATACTCTTGCTGTGACTGTGCTGCTGAACTCCAGGGCCTTCCTTGGTATTTGGAGGTGCACACTTTTCTTTACAACAGTAGGTGCAAGCTGGGCATGGTGGTGCATGTAAGTCCAGCATGTGGGAGGCTGAGGCAGGAAGACTTGAGTCTGAACTACCAAGAGAGACCTTGTCTCAAAAACAACAGAAATAGTGGGTGTCATGGTAATGCACGAGAGGATCCCTGCTGCCCCTTCACCTGCTTCTCCACGTTGTCTTTTGTAGCTATTTAACGATGTGCAGGAAAAGGCCATCGAGGAGCAGATGGTGGCAGTAAAGGATGTGGTCATGGAGCCCACGATGAAGACCTTGAGTGATGACCTGGTGCGTCCCTTCTGGAGGCCTTGGGGGTTGTTGCCTGTGGTGCGAAGTGTCTTGTCTGTGGCCGGGGGCCTTGAGTTGGGCCTCTCTGCATGGGCGTAAGCACAGGAAGCCAGCCTCGGCTGGTGTAGGGAGGGTGTCTGTCATACACATTCAGACTCTGAAACCCCAGAGGTCCTGCTGTGCCTCCCTCCCCTCTGCTTGTGCCTTGTCCCCGCACAGCTCTGACCTGCTGCTCTCTCTGGTCCTTGGCCACAGGATGAAGCAGCAAAGGAGTTCCAGGAGAAGCACAGGAAGGAAGTGGGGAAGCTGAAGGACATGGACCTCTCGCAGTAAGGGTCCCTCCTGCTGCTTGGGTGAAGCCAGGGCCCCCCTCAGCCTGGGGCATCAAGTCTGCCTGAGGGTTCCTTCTAACCCAAGTCCCAGGTGTCCTGAAAGTTGTGTTGGGGCACTGTACCTGAAAGCTGCCTCACTGGCTGAAATTTCAGAGTATTGGTGTACCCAGATCCTGTCTGCACTTCGGTTTTCAGGCTGTGCTTCCTGGGTCCCCTGGTTCCTTTATTAAGGCTCACGCTTTAGTCCTGTGGGAATGGGCTGTCAGGGCAAATGAGCATTCATATTTTTCCAGTACTGGGGGTGATCTCAGAGCCATCATACTGAACTACATCTCTAGCCCATATGTATGTACATTTTGGTTTTCTTTTTTTTTTTTTTTTTTTGAGACAAGAATCTTGCTTTGTAGTTCAGGCTGGCCCTGAGCTCACTATGTATGTAGCCCAGGCGCGCCTGGAACTCACCAATCCTCCTGCCTCTACCTCCTGAGTGCTGAGATTACAGGCGTGAGCCACCATGCCTAGCACTGTGGTGTGTGGAACGAATTTCTGGGGGAAATGAGTCACTATGCCCAGTATTGTAGTATGTGGTTTCCAGGGATCGAACTCAGGACCTTGCGCTTGTGAGGCAGGCGCCGGAACCACTGAGCTAACCCTCCAGCCCTGTATGCATGTATTTTTGAGACAGGGTCTTGCTATGTAGCTCAGGCTGGCTTCAAACTCATTATGTAGCCCAGGCTGACCTGGAACTCACAGCAGTCCTCCTGCCTCTGCTTCCCAAGTGCTGGGATTATAGGCATATGCCATGATGCCCAGCTTCTAGCTCATTTTAAAAACTTTTAAACATGGTGTCTCACTGTATTACCTAAGCTGGGCTTGAATTTTTTTTTTTTTTTTTTTTTTTTGAGACAGGGTCTCACTTTGTAGTTCAGGCTGGCCCTGAGCTCACTATGTAGCCCAGGTAAGCCTCGAACTCAGCAATCCTCCTGGCTCTGTCTCCCAAGTGCTGGGATTACAGGCATGAGCCACCATGCCTGGCATTGTGGTATGTGGAATTGATGGCTGGTGGGTGTGAGTCACCACGCCCAGCATTCTTTGTGGTTACCGGGATCGAACTCAGGACCTTGCGCTTGTGAGGCAGGTGCCGGAACCACTGAGCTAAATCTCTAGCCCAGGGCTTGAACTTTTGATCCTCCTGCCTCAGCTTCCTGGAGTGCGGGAGTTACAGACATACATCATAGTGCCTGGCTAAGCCTTCACTTTTAATGTTCACTTCTCTAGAGATATTTGGGTTTTGCATGTGAATGTGTTTGCCTGAAACCAAAGGCCCCACTCAAAAGTACTTTGTATCCTAGGGATCCTGTTCCCTTCTGGGCTTTGACTGGTGTTGCCTGCTCCGTGACCCTGAGCTCTGACAGCAGGCTCTAGTAAGGAGTGGCCTGTGAGCCTCATAGTGACGGGTTGGACACATGAGATGGAGAGGCCAGGAGGTCATGTGGGACACATACGGAGCTGTAGTTTCTGTCCTCCGCTTTGCAGGATCAGCACCTCAAGGTGTTAGATCTAAAGGGGTGGCTGGGGCAACTCCAGGGCTGGTGGGCGAGGCCTGGGGTAGGAGGGAGGAAGGTGGTTGTGGGAGGAGGTGGTTACTGCTCTCCATGGTCCCTGCTGTAGACTGGCCACCCTGGTCCTGTGACACTTCTGCCCCGGAGAGCCAAGCTGTACCCCTGGTCTGGGTACCTGCCTGTCCCTTCTGTCCTTTCTTACCTGACACAGCTTCTTGCCTGACAAAGCTTCTTACGTGATCCTGGCTTTGGTGGCTAGAGGTGTCCAATAGGACTGTCGTCACTGTTGTAGGTTCCTTTCCTGCTCTTGAGCAGGCCTTGCTATTTCCCCTTTTTGTAGATATGTCATCCGAGGAGACGATGAAGAGTGGAATGAAGTTCTGAGCAAAGCTGGGCAGAACGCCTCGATTGTCAGCCTGAAAAGGTGAGGGCCAGAAGCCGACGCTCCTGCTTTGCCTGTTGCCTCCACTTGGGGGGTGCAGGGCATCTCAAGAGAGAAAAGCCCTGGCTCGCTCTCCCCTTGGAGACTGCCCTGTGTCTCCTGTGTGGCCCGCCTGCAAGCCAGGAGTGTGACCTGAGCCACAGCCGCGGCTGGCGGGCCTTTTCCCACCGTTGCTGCCACATCCAGGTGAAGTAAGAGGCTCCGGGGTGAAGTAGCTTCCTAGGAAGCCACAGCTGGGGGACATCTGTGGCCCGGACCAGCTGTGTCAGCTGCTGTGCTGTCTCCTCAGCAATGTGGGTGTCGGCATTGGTTTACATCCTAAAAGCCGAGTCCCTTTATGTGTGCCATACCCATTGCTGCTCCCATACTAGGTATTAAAAAGTGAGAAATTGTAAAAATATTTGTTTGAAATGAACAGTGAATTCACTGTGCGATGTTTTGGTTTTTTGAAAGGGGGGGTCACTTTTTTATGTGGTTGAGCCAAGGGCCTCACCATGGGGCACGTGACGGGTGACCAAGTACTGTCCCACACGCTGCCTCACAGCTCTCCCGGTGCTTATTTTAAGAAAGGCTTTTCAGAAAAACCTTAGAAGAACAGCATTAGTTTATGTATATATATTTGCAGATCTGTTGACACCTGGGTTGTGAGAAAGTAGCTGGATTCTGTCCTGTCTCCTGTCCTCTAGAAAACAGAACATTTATGAGAGAATGAAATGGAAAAGGCAAATAGTGTATCACTATTACTATGACAATAGCTTTGACCTCTTAGGCCAGCCCAGGAGTCCCTAAGCAGGCTCTGAAAACCTTCACTGGAAGCCCTGCCAGGTGATGTGGTAGCTAAGCCTGGAGGTGGTCTCTGCCCAACTGCTCCAGGCTTGGGAGATGGGTAGATCCTTGGCATTGCTGTCAATACTGATGAGGTCCTCTGAAGAATTCATATTGGAAGCATTTGGAAAGAGGGTACCTTATAACTGGAGGAACCTCAGGTCCCAGAAATCGTGTGTTGTACTCTGGCATCTCCATAAATCACTTCGACATCTGGAAGGCTCCAGCATTGATGGCAGCCTCATGGCCCAGTGCTCGCTGGCATGGCTCAAAGGCTTCCCAGCAGCCACCGTCAGCGTGTGGCAAGTGCAGCATATGGCCCCTCACTCTCTCACCTCGGGTGAGGATTTGACCATCACAAAACGCCAGGGGCCTGTGCTGTGGAGAGCTCTGCCTCCTGCTGTTCTTTTGGCCTTGACTGGCACAGAGCCTCCTAACTCGGCCAGGGTGGGCTTGGTTCACATGCCCACAGGCTAGAGTAAATTTTTTTTTTTAATCTTTTTTCCTTTTTAAGCCTGAAAGGTGCTCCATGTTGTGCTGTCTCTAGAGCAAACTCTGCCTGCATAGGGAGTATTTGTTCCTTTGGGAAAATGCCATTTGGCTCTTAGGCTGCAGAAGTTCCTTACTGGGATGTGGCCACTCCTACCTCGTCTTGATCTGCCAGGGAGCATCCTGTGGTCGCTGGCACAGTGGAACCTGAGTTGTTTGCTGCTCCTTTAAATTCTGTCCTGTTCATATAAAGAAACTTAAACAGCACACCAGTAAGTGTGGCAGGCTTTTCTTAGAATGCCACACTTGAGGTCGAGACCTGTCTTCAGGGTGCTTGGTTCCCATAGTGACCCCAGCCGTGCTTGTGTGGCAGGGCATCTGTGTTGGGGCACCCTAGATGTTACTGGAGGTCTTGTTATAGAACCCAGATTTCAGGATAAATTTGGCTTGGTCAGAGAAGATGTTGGCCAGGAGGCATGTCCCTGGGCCCCACCATGATACCCGTCACCCTGATGGGTTCGCAGAAAATAGTAAGCCTGATTGGGTGTTCGTGTGTCAAGTAGCAGACAGCGAAGACTCATTTCAGACAAAGCAAAGTGAGCTTGCAGCCAAGCAGCTTGAGATCTGTGCTATGTCATTTTCCCTCCACTTATGCCTGCTGTTTTTTCCTCCAGTGACAAGAAAAGGAAGTTGGAAACCAAACAAGAACCTAAACAGAACAAGAAGTTGAAGAAAAACAGAGATGTGAAAAATAGAAAGGATATGAAACTGAAGCGGAAGAAATAGAGAAAAACTTGAGTATCGGTGGTTGTCTGTGAAGAGACACCCTGACTCCCAAACCATCTTCTTGGCTGACATGGGCAGCAGCTAGATGGTTAAAAGCAACAAGGGCCCCCAGCAAGCGGGAAGGCGGCCGTGAGTCAGCTGCAGGCCCAACCTGGCTGGAGGCTGTCCCTCCCAGGCTCTGCTTAGAACTTGTCGGTTGGGCAGTCCTGTGCCACTTCCACTCATACCCTCCTTTCCCATAAGCTCACCTCTCATCTTGGGCTGGGTTTTAGGCTCATTCCCATGCCTGGGGAAGCCATGCTGACTGCTCCCTTCCCAGGGCCTTAAGTGCACAGACTTCTGGTGATCCTCCGGGTGGATTGCTGGACTTGTTCCAAGACCTTGACTTGGAGCAGCAGGAGCCCTAGTGCACTCTGCTGTGTGTACCAGGGTGTGCTGACGCTGCATTTTATTCATTCCTGGCTGCAGCAGGCCAGGAGCCTGAGCCCTTAACTGTAAGTAGGCTATAACCTCAGAGTCTGTAAGCCCTGTTTTGTTGTCAGGTGGGGAAAAACATTGGGAAAGACACTTTTGCTAGCAGAGTGAGGGGAGGGATAGAGGATCTATTTTTAATAAAATTCTAGAAGACCCTTTGTCTGTGGGTGTCATGAGATCCATGTTTGTGGAAGTTTAGTGTTTCCTTGTCTCCTGGCTGGATTCTCTAATATGGAGGGTTTGGGATCAAGGCTGAGGGTCTGTGGGGCTTCCTAAGGCAGAAGCTGTAAAGGAAGGTACTGTGTGGCACTATGGTTGCCCTGAAGCGCTTGTGTGGTGGCTGGCAGTCTTATAACTGCCCCTTTTCTTCCCATGTCATTTGGTGCCTTGTGTACTTTGGGGATAGAAATTACCTGGTGACTTACACATACTGGTGCATTTGTTTGGTGTCTGTGCTATGAGTCCAAACAGAATCTTTGCTCAGCTCGAGAGGTAACCTGGGTTGGTAGAAGTATAATGGAAGATGGACGGGGAGGCTCTGGTTCTGTGACCATTGCTAGGAAGACTGTGCCACCTCTAATAGGAAATGGACGTTGGGGCCCTTGTTTTCTGGTTCTGCCACTTCCTACCATAAACCCTCCATTGGGTTTGTTGAGAGGAACAGGAAAATAATTTTCATTTTCTCAGGTGGAGGTCTGAGCCTGCTTCTCAAAGGGATTGATTTTCTTAGAGCGAGGCCAAAAAGAGTCGGAATCCGAGTAGTCATAGCCGATGGTTGCTCAGTTTTCCAGGCATGTGGCCCCACGTGAGGAAGCCCTTGCTCTGTGTCTTGACCCCTGGCTGCCCCCTGCCTCTGCCCTGGGCTGCACGGGAACAAGGGCTCTGAGGCCAGGTTCCCAGAAGCACTCTGGTGCCAGCTCTACCCCGACCTTCTCTTGCAAGCTTGGGTACGTCTGTGGTTTGGATGTCCCCACCAAAACTCACTCTGAGATTCGGTCCCCATCGTGAGGTCTGCAGAGGTGAATCGGTCAGGAGGCGCTGCTCTAGGAGAGGAGTTGTCTGCTCACAGGTGAGTGGGCTATTGCAGGTGGGTCTGGCACGAAAGCTGCTTTGGTGAATGAGCTTGGGCCGTGTGATGCCTGTGCTGCCTTGGACTCTGCAGGTTCCCAGCCAGTAAGAAAGGCCCTCGAAGATACAGCCCCTCAACCTTGACTTGAGTGGTAAGATTTATTGTTTTTATAAACTGTCCACTCAGATAGTCAGTTACAGCCACAGGGAAGGGACTGGCAGGAATAGGCCTTTATTTGGTTGTGCTCTAGGTCCAGATCTGCCATACAGGAAGTGATAGCAGTGACGGCACCACCTCCAGGCCATAGGCATCAGGGGTGGGGTAGACAGGAAGAGCTGGAACAGGGCTGGCATGCAGCAAGGGCCATTGGTCCCTGGGTCTGGGCGCTCTGTGCTGTCAGCTCTGAGGCCCCCACCGAAGAGGGCTGGCTGAGTTCTAAAACCAGCCAGAGCTGGGCAGGGGCCCTCCTCCCCCCAGGACATCACAGCATGCTGCAGCCTGCCACACTGTGTCCGGGGGCTGGAGCTCTATTCTCCCAGGATGGCCCTCCCCTCTGTGTGCAGGCAGGGAGCAAAGGCCCCACCTGCCGTGTGTAGTCCTGGCCTTTTTGTTGGTGAAGTATTGTTCCCACACAGGTCTGTACTGTCTCAGTTGTGTGCTCTCCTTCAGACCCGAAAGGGCATGCCTCCCCAGACCTCACCATCTGGTCCCCAGACAGTGACATCTGTAAAGCTCAACCGTTTTGGGAGATGTCACTTGTGAAATTAATTCAGATAGGCCCGCTCTGAATGCTGTCACCGGGATGGAAGGGGCTAAAGCCTGAACAAAGGCAATTCCCAACTGCCCCCCCAACCCCCAGCCAGGAGGGGCTGCCACCAGCCTGCTTCAGTGCTTCCCTGGCGCATCTGGTCCCCGTAGTCCCCGAGGACTCAGGAGTGACCTGGAGACACAAAGGGACCCACTGAAGCTGGGGAGGAGGAGGGGTGGGAATAAGTGACCGTCACCTTGGAAGAATGCAGGCTTATTATCTGAGGCTATTATAACCTGGCAGCCAGCGTGTGGGCCTGGGTGGGGGTGGGGGTCGAATGCCCTGGGGTCTGAATGCAGCACTTCAGGCTGGGGAGAAAGGGCCAGCTTCCTCTGAAGGACCCAGTTAAACGGGATCTGCAGAGGAGGCTTGAAAGGCCTTGGGCTTCCTGGCACTGCTCTGACTCCCTCTGTTGAGAAGGTTGTGACCATGCTGGGTGGCGAGGAGGACACTGGGTAAGTAAGGGCACAGCAAAAGCAGGAATGCAGGAGGCCTTCCAGCCTGGCAGGCAGGCAGACGGGGTTAGCTTTGGTGGCACCCTCTGTAGGTGAAGGCTAGATGCCACCAGGTAAATTGTGCCTCAGCGCTTGTGTGTGCAGTTGTGAGCCCTGCGTGTAACCAGTGACCCTTTTGTCTCTGGTCCTCAAAAGCTCTGTGAGGAGTTCACTCCCCAGCCTGCCTGGTACTCAACCGGAAGCTGGAAGCTGAGAAATGGCCCTGAATCAGGAGTCGCTCCAGCTGTGTGGGGTAAGTGGTCATGTAACCCCATAGAGTCCTAGCTCCCGGGAAGAATGTCTGACTTGTTTTTTCTAGTTAGTTTTATTTGATTTTGCTGAGTGGGAAGCCCAGCACTTCACACATGCTAGACAAGTGCTGTGTCACTGAGCTATACTCCAGCCCTTGTAATTTTAAGTGTTTAAGGGTATGTTCCTGCTGCTGCCCCATCCTTCCTTTTAATCTGTGTAGTAAAGCCCTAAAGAGACTAGAGTCAGAGCGTAAGCAGCACTTGCCTTCTGGGCTGGGGACAGCTCGCCTGGACACAGACCCCTTGAGGCAGGCACTCCGCATCTTGAGCCCTGGGAAGGGACACCTGCTCCTCCATGCTTGGGCCGGGACATCTGTAAAAGCTGAGGCCGAGCCGAGCACTGTGCCTCTTCCCCTAGCCCCCAGAGGGCGCTGTATTCCACATGGCAGTAGGGTTGCAAGGTCCCACAGGTGGAGGGCTCCAGGCTGGCCATGAAGCTGCCCTGCATGGCCACTTCCCCAGTAAAGCTGGGAAATGGGGTTTTCCTGGGACTGGCTCCTACAGGTCTTTGTCATGCTTCTGCTTGGTCCTGGCATATGACTGAACCACAGCTACTCTAGGTCAGGTTCCCAGGGACCTTAGGAATTTTTCTTTTGGCTTTAGGTATAGCATTTTTAAAAAACTCCATTTCTGCCTGATTTTACACTAGAAACTAAAACAGGCAGGTCCTAGAAAAACCTTGGGTAAGACCAGTGAGGCCAAGGTCATTGTTAATGAGTGTTTATTGTTAATAAAACCATGGTACATTTACAGTAAGTGACATTAATGTATAGTTACAGTATCATACAATATTACAGCAATAAAATAACACCTATTCTTTTGTACATCCAGCTCAAGCAGCTAGTTGAAAATATTTTCCAGATCGCAAGCCCCAAGGCCTTTTCAAGATGACAGGAGTGACACTTGAAGCACCCAGGGCTTTTGATGAATAAATAGTTCCTGTGGTGCAGCCAGGCTGCACCCAGAGCGAGTTGTCCTCGATGCTGTCCCAGTGTTCTGTGTGGGCCTCCCGGGCCTCGGATGCAGCAGAGGGTCCTCCTCCCCCAGCCCTTCCCTGCAGAGACCCTGTCCTGTCTGTCCCAGAGCTGTAGTACCCAGTGAGTAGTGTGCCTGCTGGTCCTGAGGTAAAAGAACCTTTCACTTTGGAGGCTGGGCCACAGAGGGACATGGTGGGCCTCAGGCCTAGCTCCAGGCCTGAGTTCTGGAATGTACCCCTTTACTCCGGCCCCTCATAGCAGCAGCAAAGCCAAGGCCACCAAGATCCTACGCTGTGCCCCACACATTCTGGACTCGGCAGCCATCAACTGTACAGCATACTGCATCCCCGACTCCCTGGATCACGGGAAGACTGAGCGCATCGGGACGGCCTCCCGGACATAAGGCCAGGGATGTGGGCGGCCTTTCCTCTGCAAGTACTAGCGGCATTTAGGACCTGGGCTCAGAGAGGGTCCATTCATAAGGGGCCGCAGCTGGGGCAGTGGAGCTCGGACCAGAAGTGGAAGGGACGCTCCAGGGAATGCACTGGCCCTCGAGATGCAGACGTGCACCTCTGGGTCGCACCCCTTTCTGGTGAGCAGGTGGAGCTCTAGGGCAGAGGGCAAGGCTGTCCGGTGGGCTCAGGGCACATGTGCCACTGCAGAGGCAGGCGTTCACACCCGGGAGGTGACGTAGACCGAGTGCACGCGCTCAGCCAGGGTGCTCTGCAGGTCCTGCAGTGGGTCCAGGCCCTGCACTTTGCTGCTGCGGCCATAGATGAGCTGCCGGAAGGCGTCCTGCTCCAGCAGGGCCTTCATGTGCTTGAGGAAGAAGCCCTCGCAGAACAGCGCCAGTTCGGGGGCGTTGTGGATCTGTAGGCAGGGAGAGGAAGAATGAGGCCACTGCCTTGCTCGGCCCAGCCTGAGCCACCCCCGGGCCCTGTCTCCATCTTGAGACCACTTCCCCCGAATTGTCTCTGAGCCTCTCCTGGAAGTTCAAGTTCACCTGTACCACTGAGCATTGTTTCCCCTGACTGTGACTGTGTCACATGGTTGGTGCCCTGAGTGGAAGCTGTGCCCATCGGGCTGGAAGCTCCCTCCTAAGCACAGGAGCCATGCTGCTGGCTGCCACATCAGCCCAGGCCTGGCATGTGTGTGCTTGTGTGGTGAAGACTTGGGGCCTGTGCCGGTGTTTGCTGAATGGAGCACCTGCCTTAGGGTTACATGCTGAGGTCACAGTCTCCATGTGGCACAAGGCTAAAGCTCGTGTGCGGGGGAGAGGCCAGAAGTCCACTGCCTCAACTAAATAAGCAAAGGCAAAACCCGACAGCACTCGGGGCTGTAAGGAGATGAGAGCTGGCAGTGTGGGACCAGGGGCTGGTGGGAACAGGCTGGCGTGGTTAAGAGGGAAGGGACATGTGGATGGCACCATGGATACCTCACCAGTATGACAAGGATTAGCTTTTTTATGTGCAAGCAGTGGGTCAACTTTGTAGGGCTCAAGCAGGGACGTGAAATAGTCCTGGCACTCTGGGGAGAACTGTGTGGATTGCAGTGGGAGGCCAGGCTGACACCACTGTGCCGGACAGAGGAGATGGAGGGGACACAAGTGGCTTTGAGAGAGAGAGAGAGAGAGAGAGAGAGAGAGAGAGAGAGATGGCCTAGATGCTGGCTGTTGAGATAGCAAGAATGGGGAGAAAATTGGGGATCCCTGAAGAACTGAGTTGCCGTGGCTCAACTGGATGGGCTCGTGGGCAACAGCAGGCTCCTACCTCCCTGCCCCACCCTCTGGCCCTTCAGTGGCCCAGCCACCTACATTTCTGCGCTTGGCCCTCACCTTGGCGTATTTGTAGGTGTGCACAGCACTGTCCACGCTGAGGGTCTGGGAGCACAGGATCTCGCAGTGCCTCTGCAGGGCGTCCAGCTGGAACAGGCTGGCAGCCGACAGCAGCTGGAGGGTGAATGCAGGCCTTGGGTCCAGCCCATTCCAGGCCTCCCTGGCCATCCATCCCTGTTCCTTTCTAACCCCTAGACAGGACCCAGGAGGCTGAGCGCCACGTTAGGTGCCAGCCAGGGAACCCTTTTCCTCTCCTGCCCTCCAAGTGCTGTGTTTCTGAGAGCAGGACTGAGCCATGCAAGGGTGAAGGGTGCGGGTTAGTGGGGCCACCCTCCCTCACCTCCAGGACGTCAGCGGTCGGGATCTCCATGGACTCCGTCCCGCCGTAGTACAGGTACTGCATCATCATCTGGGGGGAGAGGCCCTGTGTGAGTGGCAGGCCAGACCTTCCGATCTACCTTTCTGTCTCCACTTGGTATTTTCTTAGAGCACCACTACTGGTGCCAAGTTGATGCCTTCTCTTGCCCACTCTGTGGTTTCACTTCCATTTTCAGAGAGCCCATGAGCCGGGGAAGGCAGAGACATGGCCCAAGTCCCTCAGGCTCTGCTACCCTCTCAGCACATGCTGCTCAGTGCTTTTAGGTCAGTTTTACACCTGGAGCTCCCTGAGGGGACAGTTGTCTAACCCACTACCCCTTCCCTGGCAGGTCTGATCCTGAGTGTACTGGGCTACCTGGCAGAATTGCTGGGGCTCTTGGGAACGGTGTAGAGGGTCCTGGCTCCTGCAGGAGGAGAGCTATACTGAGGTCTCTTACCAACTCTCCACCTCGCTGGCGCCTGGGGAGGTTCCCAGTTGGAAAAAAGAAAAACAGAGCTCTCTGGTTGGCTAAAGCAACAGCTCCACACAGCACTGGCAGGCTTGCGCATAAACAAGGCTCCAGCGCAGTCAGGCTCTGTCGACTGCCCTTGGGCTTAAGAGGCACCAGAGGGTCTAGAAGGAAGCCAAGGTGGGGAGAGGAGACTGCAGCCTCCCCACAGCATGGCCCTGGCATGGAGCCTGTGCCCTCTAACTGTCCTGGTGCTACAGTGCCAGCAGGACAAAGGCACAGACGCCAGCTGCTCAGTGCTGGGAGTAAGCAGGCAGGTGGATCAGTCTCGGAGGATCCTTTGGCAAAGGCCTGGCCAGGGCTCCTGTAGCCCACAGCGTGCTGCTCCGCTCGTGGCCTGGGAGGCTGCCTCCTGCGGGGCTGAGGGAGCTAGATTTGGCAAAGCTCAGCCGGTGGGGTGGGGTGGGGTGGGGTGGGTACATTGGCGGCCTCAGGAACCAGAATAGAACTGTTGCTGGAGCCTTGCTAATGCCTGGCTGGGCAGCAGCAGAGGTTGGTTAATTTTTACACAACCAGTAGCCTCAGACAGATGTGGGTACCCTGCGGGGCGGGATGGCCCCCTGCGGGAAGGGCAACAGGCAGAATGAGGTGCAGAGAGACAGCAGGTTCCTCGTCTGGGCAATGACCAGGAAGCTGAGGCCTTTGGGCCCTCCCTGGACACTGACCTTGCCAAGTGTCTAGACGTGCATGATAGCTGCTGGGCACAGTGGCTTTGGGCTAAGAAACGCTGTGTCAGTTACACAATAGAGACCAAAAACTTAACATTTGTGGGGGGGCGGAGGGAGTTCTGGTGATTGAATCCTGTGTGCTTGGGCTGAGCTCTGTCACCCCAGCCCTTTCTTTTTTCTTGAGACAGGGTCTCGCTTTGTAGCCCAGACAGGGTTCGAACTCACAGCAATCCTCCTGCCTCTATTTCCTAAGTGCTGGAATTACACATGTGAGCCACCATGGCCAGCGCTGTGGTATGTGGATAGCGGTGATCAAACTCAGGACCTGGCGCTTGGGAAGCAGACGTCGGAACCACTGAGCCAAATCCCTAGTCCCGTTCCCCCACCCCCAGCCTTTTCTGAGAGGTTGTTGTGAAATTGAATTTGAGATCGTCCTGCCTAACCCTCCCAGAGTGCTGGGATTACAGGGATGTGCCGATGTGTCCAGTTAATATCTGATCTCTAATTACATGTTGAAATGGTAATATTTTGGCTATGTGGGGTTAAGTATATTAAAATTTTTCCTTTTTAGGCCAGAGATTTAGTGCAGTGGTTCCAGCACCTGCTTAGCAAGTGCAAGATCCCTGGTATCCATATACCACAGTTCTATGCATGATGGCTCACGCCTCTAATCCCAGCACTTGGGAAGCAGAGGCAGGAGGATTGCTGGGAGTTCGAGCCCAGCCTGGGCTATAAAGTGAGACTGTCTCAAAAAAAAATTTTTTTTGCTTTTTTTAAATATTAGATGTGATCACTAGGAAATTTTGAATGACAACCTGTGACTCACACAAACTCCCTGGGCCTCTTTTCTCCTTCTTGGATTTTGTAGGGAGCCTTGAACCTGGATTGATGGCTTGAGGTTAACCTGTCCTGCCTCATAAAAAGCCCAGGAGCAGAAGTCCAAGGACCCACCTGAGATGACGGCCGCACAGAACCTGGGCTAGGGTTGTGCTCTGTCCCAGACCTCTGGGAAGGCCTACGTGTGTCCCCATTTACCCTCCCACCAAGCCCAAGAAATCACTGGCTGCTAAGAATGTAAGTAGGGGCTGCCATGTCACCTGCCCACCCTGCCCACCAATCCCTGCTGTGCCCTGGGACCTGCCTCGGATCACGAGTCCACCTTATGCTCCAACTCGCTTGGACTTTGTGCCTCTTGGCAGACAAACTGCTAAAGCTGCCCTCCCATGCGAGTTGGAGGAACAGGGAGACTCCCCTCCCTCTCCTGCCAGCGCCTGGGGCCTCGGCTACGCTGCCTCCCTACAACTCCCGCTGCCATTTCCAGGCCTGGTGACCTTCACCACGCTGTGGAGTTCCTCAGCAGCTCCTGCCGGTTTCCCTGTGGTAACCAGGCCCTGTTCAATCCTTTCCTCTCTAAGTGCAGATGTAACTTCCACACGTCCTGGGTTTGAAGCCTGGTGCTATCACTTTCCAACAACCTTTCTGACTGCTCACCTAAGGAGGAAGAGCTGCTGAAGGGATGACGAGGTACCCTTGGGGCTGAGCTGTGTAGCTCCAGTGCAGAGCAGGCCCGCACTCAGAAGCGTGCCTATGAGACTGCTCACATCTTCAACGGCCTGGAGCCTCTGGGAGCTTCCTGTGGCCCTGGGGTAAAAGTTCAGGCCCCTTATGTTACGGCTCCTCGGAGCAGCTTCAGACTCACATCCACGTGTTGTGGGCTCCAGGACTGGGTTTGCCTTCTACCTGGAGCTCTCCTGTCCTCAGCCGGCCATGGCTGCTAGAAGCAGCTCCCTCCTGACCTCATGTTTGAGGAACACGTGTCTTCCCTGCACCTGTCCCTGTTTATCTCACCGAGGGAGGCCTGCCCCCTAACCGCTGTCTCTGTACCCAGACATGGCGACTGAAGGACCAGTCGTTCTGAACGGTGGCTTCCTTCTCTTCCGTGAGGCTCTGTGGATTCTTGTGGCTTCCACCATTAGCTCACAACACTCCTGGGCAAGGCCAGACCCTGATCTCAGTCCTGAGCTCCATCTCCCAAGTCTGGAGACCTGAAATCACTACTTTCCAGAGAGGAAGCTGTTAGCTGGGGCTTGCCTGCCCTGACTGGAGTTCCCAGTAGGTAACATCCCATGTTCTGCAGAGCTTCATGCTCAGGCGCTCTGAACCTGGACTTGTGCATGAGCATGGGCTTCTGCCTGGCCAGCCCTGGCCCCTAGGCAGCCCAGGGAGGCGCTGTGGCAGGAGCCTGGGCTGGCCCGGCCCTGCATGTCCAGCAACCTCTTGGTGCTGCATATTTGCTGGTAGCTGACTCAAATATGAGTGCCTCAGGTCACATGGGGGCCTGTGCCTGCCTGGCCTGTCTTTCTGCACCCTGAACTAGTGCTTAGAGCTGGGGACCCACCACAGAAGGGCTCCCTCAGCACCGGAAGACCTGGCTACCTTGACCCAGATGGATAAGACGAGCCATCTCTGAGAAGAGCCTAAGCAGGCTCGCTTACCTGGAAAATGTGGTACTTCATGTCACTGATCTCGATGGTTTTGTTGCTGTCCCCATCCTGTTCTGATTTATTGGTCATTAGTGTCTTAAACCTGAGGCAAAAAAGGCAGAGTGAGGACATGACTTTTTTTCCCATTCCTGTGCAGTGACAGCACCATCTCTCATCGGACTAGGAACCGGGAGACAGCACACTTTAAAAATGACTGCAGTGTTTCCGAAGTAACTTGCTGTGGGTGACATTTTATATCATTGGGGTTAAGCCGTTCTGTCCCCTCCACTCCTCTCAATCCAGTGGCATGATGGGGGTGGCAGGACACTTAATTCTTGATTCCAGAGTTTTTGTGTTCTCGGAACCCAAAGCCCTAACTCCGGAAGGACAGCACCTTGGCACTTCCTGTGGGTATCAGCTCCCACCAGCCTCTCTGCTCCAGCTCCTGTCACCTGTGGTACGAACTGAGCTGCCTTGTGTCCCTGCGGTGGGGATCTGGTTACCCTGAATTGCCCACCTGTTGGAAGCTGTCACCAAGAGGACTTTGTGTGCATAAAACAGCTTTCCTTCCACTAGGAATGTCACATCTGACATCTCCTTGTTGTTCAGGAAGTGAGGATCTGTGGAGAGGGAGAGACATGAAGTAGGCCGAGTCTGCTGTCAGAGTTTCTAAGAGGTTGGGATGGGGCAGGACCTTGGCACTTAGAAAAGAGACGTGGTGGGGGCTGACAAGGAAGCAAGAGGAGCGGGTTGCTGGAGCGGATGTGGACAGGCCTCACCTAGCCTGGCTGGCAGGGTCTTCCGGATCTCCGGGATGCTGGGGATGGGGCTGCTGCCGTAGCAGTGTGTGAAGATGGCAGCCAGCTGCTGGATGACAGAGTCGTTCTGTGGGGGAAACGTGGAGAGGACCGTCAGCTCACCCGTTGCGGCCCTGTTTACAGCTCCAGCAGGCTCATTTCAAAGGTCCAGGCTGGGATGAGAGCGGCTGCTGGCTTTTGTTCCTGCTGGAGCTGACTTGGCGAGAGAGCCCGTTCCTTCATCAGCGCTCCCTCAAATGGCTTTTCTGGCCGGACTCCAGCGCAGACAAACCCAGGGCCACTGCCCCCTGTGCACGTGTCTGGCTGCGTCTGTGCAGGGGCCAGGTTGGGGCTGCGGGCCTCTCGGCCCCACTCACTTTGCTGGTCTTGAGGATGTCGAACATGAGCTGCAGGCCCTCCGTCACCAGCTCCTCGTTGTACTCCTCCTCCCTGATGGAGCCGAAGTCCCGCAGCAGGCTCTGCACCACCGAGTACCGAGACTGGGAGAATGAGGTCCGCAGAGACTCCAGCCAGATGTGCAGCTTCCAGGGGACACCTGGCCAGGCGGAGAGGGTGGGCGTCACTCACCTCGAAAGGGCAGCCCTGATGCCTGCAGAGCGCCGTACCCCACACACCCTTGCAGCCTGTCTTGTCACGCGTCCGGTGACCGCCCTCACAGCCATGGATGAAAGGTCTATCCAGCTGGCTCTGGGATGTGTCCCTGGCAGGGCTGAGGAACTCTGGCTCAAAGCCTGGAGAAGCAACCACTGCTTGTCGAGTCATAGACTCATTTACTGGGGAGGCCCGGGAAGCATACAGGCATTTGGTGCCCACTCTCCATCTTGCACAGAAGCTTGGAGTGAACCTGGTCCTGCCCCACGGATCACCGGTATGTGGGCCACATCCGGGGCATGTCGTGACCCCAGAGCAGGTCAGAGGGCCACAGTGTAATTCAATAGTGCGTGTGAAGTTCATGACAAAAGCCAGCCATCTTCCTGGCAATTAAAGTGACAGCTTCTCGCCCCCAGCCTGACTGGCTTGATAAGAACCTGCCCGCGTTCTTCAGTGGCAGGTGGTGGCAGCGTCCTGGGGATACTGACTGCAGATGGGAGTGGAGGCCACCCCAGTGCTCCTTGGCCAGCCCTGAGGGTTGCGCCTGTGCACAGGGCTGGCTCGCGCTTCAGGTGACATCACCCACGCCCCAGAGCAGTGATGTGATGCACAGCTAAGGCGTCTGGCTCACATCTGTCTGAGCAGCCTCCCTGGAAGACACTAAAAGGCTGGACTCCCAGAGCCTGGGACAGTTGGCAGGCCGGTGACTCAAGGTAGACTCAGGCCACCTCAGACTCCCAGTGCTCCAGGAAGGACGGCAAGCCTGAGGGCTCTCACGAGCCCTGGGTGCTGCTTGTCATGGTGAAGCATGCCCAGCCCGGCCCTCTGGGTCCTGTTGGGGACTGTGCATGCTTGCACACACATGTGCACACCTGTGCGCCTTACCCAGGGCCCGCAGCTCCATGGTGATGTCCACGTAGCCGTGCTCAGCGCTGTAGTACATGGCCTCCTGCAGTGCCTTCGTGCGGGTCCGGCTCAGCCGCACCGGCCCCTCGCTGCCACTGCCCTGGCTCGATGCGTCACTCTCTTCCACGCCCTCGGCCAGGATCTCCTCCAGGGACAGCACGTCCGCTTTGGCCTGCTGCGGCTGAGTCAGGAGCTTCCTCAGGACGTTCCTGCAGGCCAAGGCACGGAGGAGGATGCAGAGGGGAGGGTGCAGGGGACCCGTGTGGCTGCGGTCCTGGTGTCACTGAGGGCTCATGGGCTGTGGAGCAGCAGCAGCGCTGCCACCCTGACCCTGGGGTCTCAGGCTATGCTGCGCCCAAGTCCTGGCTACTTTGGCCCCTGAAGGACAGGGCACCAGCACCGTCCCTGCGGGGCTGATGGGTAGACACTGAGTGCAGCAGAGCGTGGGCCTGAGCGGCTGCTCCCAAACGTGGCAGCATGCACGAGTGAGGCACGGGCTTGGGGTGCTCGTCCCCCTCCTGTTACTGACAGCCTGGCCTGAGTGTCACATCGAGCTCTCGACATGGCGGACATTAGCCCTGACTGCATGTTCCATGTACTGCTGGGTTCAGCCCTGAGAAACCCCACAGGCGCCGCTATTTCCAGGTGACACATATGCTTACGGGCACACTGGGGGAGTGTAGACCCTCTGCCTTTGGCCTGTGGGCCTGGGGTGGTTGCGGCACAGGCAACACCCCGTGGTCACCTGGAGGACCCAGGGTCACCCCAGGGCTCGTTCAGTGACTTGCTAGCTCGAGTTTACGGAGCACCCAGCCTGTGCCAAGCAGTGGGATGTGAAGTGAGGTGCCACAGTGCCTGTCCCCAGGAGCTGCATCACTGGGCAGAGGCCAGGCTGCAGGGGCAAAGGCAGGACCTGGCGGGGCAGAGGGCCCTTGGGCAGTGACATCTCAGATAGGAGGTGGGTGAGGAAAGAGGGCTGGAGAAGAGTACAGAGTCAGAGCCCCCTCTGCATGTCAAGGTGCAGGGGTACTGGGGAGGGGCAGGGGAACCCAGAACACCAAGTAGGTGTCCCAGCTGCCAGCCCTTGCTGGCATCTTCCCTGCCCTCAGTAACCTTCATTTCCCATTGTCCCTAGTGCTGCCTAATGGCTCTGACTGTGGCCTGCTGCTGTCCTGTCACAACCTAGGCAGGTCCACCCTCTGCCTAGGGGCATCTTCCTGGCTGAGCCATGCCCTGTGTGAATGGGTACCCTGAGGGTGTACCATGGCCAGTGGAGAAACCCAGCAAGCAGGGAGGTAGTGTAGTAAGTGGGTCCTGGCAGCTGGACAGTGGGAGGCCCAGGCCCAGCTCCAGGTCTGTCAGGACCTCCCTGCGCCACTCTGACCTGGAGGCTCTAGGCCTCACTCTGCTGCTATCAGGGAATCCAGGCTCGTGGGAGCCCATCTCGGTGTCCAGCTCACCCGGGACAGGTACCTGTGGCCGTGGGCAGCCGAGTGGCTGAAGCAGTTCATGTCCTCGTGGAGGGAAGAGGCCATGCCACTGGCCTCCAGCGTGCTGAGGAGGGGATCGGCGCCCCGGCTCAGCAGCAGGCTGACCAGCTCGTAGTTGCCTGGAAGACAAGGGGAGATCTGAGGACGGACAGTGGCTCATCGCCAGGGCAAAAGGGAAGGCAGGGGAGGAAACGGAACTTGGGAACAGTGAGGAAAAGCCCAGCTTCCTTTCCTTCTCCTGACGGCACAGGAGAGGGAGATGGAGGAGGCTGGCTGTGTCCCTGCCGTGCACAGGGAAAGGTCTCCTGCCCTGCTGGCTCCTTTCTGGGTACAGTGCGCAGTGGGGTGCAAGAGAGGGTCCAGCAGACAGCCCTGAAGGGCCCAGAAGGAGTGATGTCAAGGGCTCCCAAGGGAGGGTGTGCACCTACCAGCTGCAGAGGCCAGCTGCAGGGGCGTCTCCGCAGAGCTGTCCTCGCCGCTGTTCACAGCTGAGCCCTCCACGTGGGCACCCGCATCCAGCAGCAGCTAGCAGGGGCACAGAGGGGGAGGCACGGCTCAGCGGGGCAAGGTGCATCGGGGCAGAGCTGGAGCAGCCTGGGCCAGGAGCGGGCTGCAGTCCGCACCCCCCCCCCCGGGTGTGTGACGCGGCAGCTCATCCTGTGGCTGAGGAACGGGAACTAGAGAAGCCCTGTGAGCCTCAGCTCCACGTCGCCTGCAGGCCTGGGCCACGCCCCTGAGCTGCAACTACCCCTGGGTCATTTCTCTTTCAGTGCTTTCCTGCCAGCTGGCTTCATTGGCCTTTCTGGGGACTTCGTGAGGATGGACAGAATAGAAGTGTCACTCAGACAGCAGAGGGGAACAGGCCCTGGGAGGCAGCAGGAGTTGGAAAGAGTGCGGTGCAGTGCTGGCCGCTGACCTCCGAGTGACCTGAGGCAGGTGCTTCAGCTCCCCAAGCCTTTGTCTTCCCCATCTGCAAAATGGGAGTGAGGCCTGCCATGCAGGGGTATCGCTGAGACGAAATGAAACAAAGCTGCATGCTGTGGGCATAATAAGAGCAGCTCAGGCTCCTCCCTGAAGAGGTCCAGCAGTTTATCTGGCTCTACATGCCGGCAAGTAGTGAACAGGACGGGACATCATGCACTGTCTAGGGCAGCGAGCGGCCGCTCCCTATTGTAGCAGGGGAAGATTCGCCAACGGACAGCGGGGCAGGGTTAACACATGGAGCAGCCTGGCCAGGCTGGCTGTGCCTCAGGGAGGGGTGTGCCCGCCTCCTGCTCCGGAGGAGGACGAGGTTCCCAGGCTCTGAGACAGCCCTTCTCAGGCGGCTGCCCTTGCTGGTTGCTGCCGCCACAGGAGCAGCTGTGAGGAGCCTGCTGACCTCCAGCTCCTCTGTGTGAGACTCGTCAGTCAGAAACTGCCGTGCCCAGGCCCTGGAGACGGAGTCCACCCATGGAGACGAAACTGGGCACCAGTTCAGGCTTGCCCAGGGCCCAGCTCGCAGGCCCAACTCAGCGTGGCTGCCCGGGAGGGTAGTAGCTGCTGACCAGGCCCAGTGGGGCCGTGTCCCTACTATGGGCCAGGACACCTCCCTGCCCTCTGAGGCCTTGCAAGCCAGCTGAGGGCGAGGGCATCACAGGGACTTTCAGTGGTGTGTGTGTGGGGGGGGGGGTGCTGGGAAATCCTGTGGACTCAGATCTAAGAACCTGGAGGCCAGTGCCTTGTTGCCAGTGTCCCTGCTAGTGTGCGAAGTGGCTCTGCTCAAACCTCCTCTAGAACCATCACCCGCTGCCTTCCCAGCCACAGCTCCAGGTAGAATCATGAGAGAATAGGCGTGAGGGGTCAGAACGGGCTAGAAGTGAGAAAACCAAATGGACTTGCACAGGTCTCTGCCAAGAGGAATTCAGATGTGGAACTCTGTACTGCTTGGGTCTGGGTCCTTCTGCTTGGGCAGTGCTGAGAATTGAACCCAGCCTCACATATACCAGGCAGCGCTCTGCCACTATGCCACTCCTTGAGGTAAATCAGGTGGATGCTGCCCTGGGGATCAGCAAGGTAAGGCTGGGGCTGTGCTCAGGGCCCGGCCCACGTGGGAAGTGGGGGAGCTCACCTGGACAACAGAGATGTGTCCGTGCAGCACAGCAAACGTCAGCGAGGTCCAGTGTCGGCTGTCGGGGTGTACAGAGGGGTGCCTGAGAGAGTTGTTTGGAACCTGGAAAACACAACAATTGACTGGTGTTTCCAGGGTAGGTGACATCTCTGGGCAAGTGGCAGCAGTACCTTAGCTAGGAGGGATAGTAAAGAGAGGCCAACTCAGTTTGATTGGTAATGTCTACCTGGAGAACTGTTGTACAAAGCTCAAAAGGAAAGGTTGGGTGCTCAATTAGTGATGTCTGCCATGGGCAAAAATAGAAGAACAGGGAGCACTTCATGTCTGAGGAAGGCAGAGCCAAAAGTCTTGGGGGATGGCTGGGGAACAGAGTGGTGGGTGTTCTCTCCACTCAGACCTCTTAGTTTGTTCCCTGTCAGCCACAATCATGAAGAGATTTCTACATCTTGTATTTCTAGCCTCTGAGACACATCTACCCAGTTGTCTAAAACATTGCATTCACCTGGTTGCCAGAGACCTCAGGCTGGCCTCTGGCTCAGGGCCTGGCTCACCTGGATGTCCAAGTTTGCTCCAGCGTCAATCAACATCTGGACCATGGCTTCGTCCCCTGCAGCACAGGCGTACATCAGCGGCGTCATGCCCTGTGGGAACAGAAGGTGGGCACTGAATCCAACAGGGGCCCCTGTCCCAGGAACCCTGGACGTAGCTTCCCGCCTGAGCCAGCTGCTCTTCCCCAGCCCTTCTCCTCGTGCTTCCCCGGCCCCTTGGACATGGGACGCCACAAAGATAAGCAGGGGATATTTACAAGCGCTGTGGAAGGCGGAGGTTGGGGGAGGCACAGGCCCTGCAGCCGGGTTCAGGTGCAGAAACTGCTTTGGTTGCAGGTAACTGTAAACTTTGTCCAAGGGCCTCAAACCTCAGCTTTAAAGGGGGAACCACATCTGCCTCATAGGCTTGCTGTGTGAGTTCATGTGTACAAGGCGTGTAGTACAGAGGGAATACACAGAAGACCGCCATCAGCGTCAACCTTCTCTCATCAACACAAGCCTTCATAGGCCTGTGTGGGGAAGTCTGGAGACGGACACACGGGGCCTCAGTGAGCCTGTGCTCTTCCTCCTATTGCCCCTCTCAGAGAGGAGGAGCAGAGGAGGGGGATGAACTGCCCAAGGCCACATGACTGGCCAGAGGCAGGTCCGTGCGCTCTGTGAAGCCCCTGCTTTGATGTGTTGCCCCAGGAGTGTAGAGCCTTCTAGGGCTTCTCTGCAGCTCGCTTCCCCCAGGCTCGGGGGGCAGTAGGCAGGGCTGCCTCTCTGGTCGGGTCTTCCTGTGGTCTGGAACAGCAAAGGTGGGTGGAAAGTGTGTATTCCACAGCCGGAGCCTGGCACGCACTTGTCGGGCACTGTGCAGTGTGACTAGGCTGCAGGGGTGGGGACAAGAGCTCCCTAACTCATAAACCTTTGTCCAGTGCTCAAAGATAAGAAATGGCCTGAGATGCATCATGGGGCTGAGGACTGTTTACCCACACACCACGCTATAAATATCAGGAAGGTTCGAGGAGCCCCAGGATGGCCACTCTGAGAAAAGCCAAGGGCAATGTAACAAAGCTGTGGCTCTGTTTCATCCCCACAACACAGCTGACTTTTTATTCTCTGAGCATATGTATAAAATTCAGAGTTTAAACAGGACTGTGAGCTGTAGAGGGGAGACTGGGGTAAAAGCTGTCTCCATCTCCACTCCAGGGACCTGCACCGTCGTGATCGTACTGACAACATGAACCAGTGCGAGCATTCAGGGACACTCTGAGGTGCCAGTTGACACTCTTCGCGAGGATGGGGCACTAAATCCTGTCTTTAAGCAAAGCCACGTCCACACCCCATCAGTGGAGGCGGTGGTAGCCCCGGGTGAAGCTCTTGCAAAGCCCTGCGCTATGCTGACTGTGGGGTCTTACGAGATCCGCTACCCAAGGCCCCTGCAGCCCTGTGGCCTCCCTGGCCCCACCCAAGCCTCCCTCTCCTGGGAACGCCTCCCACGCCTGTCCTCCCTCAGGCTGAGCTCCACCCCTGCAGCAGGAGGCTGCCACCCTCTGGCCTCATGTCCGCCTACAACGTCACCCCTCTCTCCACAGAGCTGCTCGTCTGAAAGCCAGGCTTAGCCTTCCGGTATTGGTTCCCTTTCCCCACGCTTCTGTGTGGGCTTCCAGACCATGCAGTGCCATCACGTACACAGTCACAGCTCCCAAAACAGTCAAACAAATGGTGACTTCCCCTGGTTACACATCTGAGTCAGACTGCCTGGGTTCTGCTAGTCCAGCTTTGCTTACTCCCCGTGTGACTGGAGGTAAAGCAACCTCTCTGTGCCTCAGTGTCCTCATCTATAAAATGGGCAGAGTAATTGTTTCATTGGGCTGCTCTCAAGAGTAAATGAGAAGCACTTAGAATGATGCCTGTAACGTAGGAAGTGCTGTGTATTAGCCATTTTTAGAAAAAAAGTCAAACAGGAAGCTCAATTTTTTTTTTTTTTTTTGAGACAGGGTCTCGCTTTGTAGTTCAGGCTGGCCCTGAGCTCACTATGTAGTCCAAGCAAGCCTCAAACTGAGCAATCCTCCTGTTTCTGCCTCCCGAGTGCTGGGATTACAGGTGTGAGCCACCACGCCTGGCACTGTAGTATATGGTATTGATTGCTGGTGGGCATGAGTCTCTATGCCCAGCATTGTATGTGGTTTCTGGGGATCGAACTCAGAACCTTGCACTTGCGAGGCAGGTGCCGGAACCACTGAGCTAACCCTCCGGCCCAAGTTAAATTCTTTTTAAAACTAAATTGCCTCCAGCATTCCTTACACCCTCCCCCCCATTTCATTTTTACTCTTTAGCTTTTTTCTTTTTGTGGTAATGGAGATTGAACCCAGGAGCTTTATACTAAGCTACGTCCGGAGCCCTTTTTAATTTTTAAAATTTTGAGACAGGGTCTTGCTCCATCACTAAGTTGCCCAGAGGGCCGGGATTCCACGTGTGTCTTTTTCCCACTGTCTGGTCCTGCCAGAGTGCCAGCTGCAGGAACCAGGAGGCACACAACACACCCTCGCGTGTTGGCAGCTACGATCCACAGCTCAGTGTCAGGTTCACTAGATACCTCTGGACTCTCCCTAGCCCTGGCCATCGGGGCAGTCGCCACAGGAAGTGGAAGCCACATTATCGAGGTTGCCAAGGAATCCATGGCAGCGTCCCAGCTCACGTGCCTCTGGGAGCAAGAGGCAGCTAGCTCACCTCTCAGTGCAGGGCACAGGGACTCTCCCTCTAGCTGCAGCACTGCAGATTCCCGAGTCTGTCCCATGCCCAGCCTGGCACAGCTCTGGGGATTTACCTGGTCATCCATGGTGTTCACGCCCTCGGGTCCCAGGGCCTCGATGGCCTGGCTGATGAGGTCTGTCCGCCCACAGTTGAGCATGCGGAAACCCAGGTCCTGGTTGAACTTTTCCGTAGCAGCGCGGGCATCCAGCCTCCGGAAAGAGCTGAAACAGCACTCGGGCCTGCGCAGTGCAGCCCGGGAGCCGTGTGAGTGTGACCGTGTGAGACGCAGGCCCTCAGCAGCCCGGGCTGGCACGTCTGACGTGGGCAGCAAGGGTGCCGCAGCGGGGGAGGGACCGGGAACTGTTCATGTCCACCGTGACGGGCCCATGTGCGCTGAGCTCTTTGGAGCTGTCAGGAACAGACTCCCAGCTAAAAACCTACGGGAACGGGGCACCCTGGGGAGGGGCCGCCAGCTGCAGAGGGCCCCAGTGCTCCTGTGCTGAGAGGACCAGGCTGCCCCTCAGCTTATGGATTGATCATGGTGGCCGCAGGCCAGTTCTTGCCTCTGTGTCTCTCTTCAAGGCTTCCTGCAAATGCCCACAAGTACCAAAGCCACAGAGGGAAGGACCTAAGTTGACCCTGCCCGGGAGGGACTGCCGGATAAGACCTGCCTCTCCGGAGGCCACACAACCGACCCGCAACAAGTGGCTTCTGCCTGGGTCTTCGGTTGGGTCGGGTCACGTCTAGAACACAGGCCTTGGTCACGAAGATAGCAGCGGCCACACCTGGAGTCTGGGCAGAGGTCAAAACAGACCCAAGGCCCTCATGGTCCAGGGCTGGCCAGAGGGAGCGTCCGGAAAGGGCCCCCAGCTTGTCACAAGGACAGACACATAAAAGGAAGGGTGCATCACAGGCCTGTCCCCGGCGGGTGCGCAAGGAAATGGCAGCTGTTAGGGCACAGAGGAGAGCGGACCACAGCCACCCTCCCCCGGAGCCTGAGCCCCACAGTGTGAGTGTCTGCCCTGCGGTCCACACCAGGGCTGCAGAAGACGCAGCCGGTGCCTTGACAGTGTCCGTGAGGACCCTCCCAGCAGCCCCCAGGAGTCGTGCACGGTGCCGGGCCCCTTACTTGAGCTGTCGGGGCTCACAGTCCAGGCCAGGCAGCAGCAGCCGGGCCGCCTGTCGGATGTCGCCGCTGTCCACAGTGAGGCTGCGACGGTGCTCGGCGTAGGTGATGGCCACGCGCATCCACTCCATCAGCGGTGGCAGCAGCATGAAGGGCCTGCGGGGCAGCAGAGAGGTCAGGCTGGGGGGGTGCTGCCCAGAGGGCAGAGGGGCCCCTCAGAAAGCAACGTAAAGCTGGTCATCCCATCACCCCAGACCGTGAGGGGTGGGGACCTGGTTCTGCACACAGCGACCCTGGCTTTGTACCCTTGTTTCACAGAAACCTGTCCGCACTGGAGCCATGAATGTCAGCAAACCCCAGGTGCCCTTAAATGGCCAGCGAGAGAAGGGGTTTCCCAACATGCGCAGCTAGGACTCCTGTCCCCTCCCAAGAGTTCAGCTGCAGACCCAGGAGCTCCCTTCTGCAGAGGCACGACAGCTTCTCCTGAGCAGGCGCCCACAGGAGAGATCTCACAGAGCCA
>PVIC010005092.1:43257-59535 GCA_004025085.1 Thryonomys swinderianus
GGCTGGTGTCTCCGGTGACAGCCCGCGGCGGCCTCCCGGCTCCTGCCTGTGTTCCCAGCCCCTCCTGGTGCCTCATCCCTCTGTCCTTCCTTTCAGACGGAGCCAGCGAGTGGGCGCCAGGCCAGGGCAGGAAGCCCGTCCTATACACACTCCGCTTCCTCCGCTGCCCGGGCCTGACGGTCCCTGCCGCCTTTCCCACCGGCACACAGCTGAGTTCTCCAACCAGGAAAAAACGAGCACCGTCACCTCAGCCACCCTGAGGCAGCCACAGGTGATTGCCAGGGACTGCAGCGGCCGCTGGTCTCAGGTCCCCACCCTCCAGGTCACGTTCACAATTTTAAAACCGCAGGTCCCAGAATAATCCGACGCGAGCTGGGAGGTGATGCCTTCGGGAAGCTACTCTGATGCGCTGGTTCTGGCCCACAGGAAAGGTACAAGTCACTTGAGTGAGTGCGAGGTTCAGGCTGGCGAGGCCTCACCCACTGTCACCAGCCAGGCCGCTACCTGCCACAGGCACACAGACCACGGTGGTGCCCGAGGCTGCCAGCTCTCGCTGCCCACGGCTGTGTCTTTGCTAGAAAGATCAGCTCTCCCCTCTGCCTGTCAAGATGCGATTTAACCTTCAGGGCTCAGTGCCAGCAGCACCTCTTTCCAGAAGCCAGTAATCTCCCTGCTCTGAGACTCGCTGTGACCCCCTGTGACTCACTCTTCCAGCAATAAACGTGTCTCGTCTTCCTGACGCGTCTATTCCTTCTAAAGAACCTACTTTCTCCAAAATATGCTCAGCCTAGGGGCAGGCACAAGAAGTCATCAATAAATGTTTGCTGAACGACTACAAGTGGGTGAGTGCCAGTAACTAAGTATAATTCACCTAGGTTTTTATAATTTTCAAAGGCACGGTGTTGACTCACGAAGAGTGGGAAGCCATGAACTGATGGGGGAATTTGTGTAATTTAGGAAGGAAAAACAATCCCTTCATGAACTCTTCCTCTGTTTACAAGCTCTCCCTTGGTTAAAAAATGCTCATTTGAACCCTCCAACAAGTATTTCTGAATTTTACCATTCTTAACATTACAAAGCTGGAAGGTAAGCTCACAGAGAAGACTTCTACATATCAATTTTTCTAAAACAGGGAAAAGGTTTCATTTAAAGCATCAGTGCTAGAGATGGATGTATAAATAAAAAGATAATTCATGGATCTGCCAGCTATTCTTTCCCATTGTGGCCAACAGCCAAGACAAAGTGCCAAGTGCGGCTGGTAGGCCTCCAGGCGGGCATGTCCCAGCTGCACCAAGAAGGAGTTTAGGAATCATGAAGCCCAACCAGATGGTGTCTGGATTCACTCTCTCGCTTCATGTGTCTTAGAATTTAGCGCATGAGAAAACATAGTATTGGCGTCCCCTGGGTTACACTGGGTTTGGCTCATTGGCTCCATTCTACCGTCATGCTCAGACACCCGACAGTTGAGAACTCCACTCTGTGGACTCCTTTGCAGCTAGGGTTCTAGATGCAATTAGGTTTCACCATGGAAGAGGCTGGTCCAAGAGCTCTGGGAAGTAGACACGCGGCTGAGGCCATCTTTGTGTCCATTTTGTTTTTGTGAACTGGTCATGAAATCATGAAGTATTTTTTTGGTTAGTTTCCTACAGAACATCCCAGTGTCTGGTTTCTACCCTCCTGGTGTTCCTGAGACAGGGACAGGGTGGTGAAAGCCAACAGCGAAGACACCTTGATTCTAGCTCTGATCCTGAATCACAGATCAAAGGTGGGATTTGAACTCATAGCTTCAGGGTGCAGCCCCACCTTCCCCAATGAGCTTTACTGTCCTTAGAGCCACTCCCAAGACTCAGCTTGGAGCCTGCTCCTTGAGGCTTTCCTGTGATTCTTTTAGTCTCTACTTCCCTCCATTCAATCCCTTTCTGCTTAAGATACCTAGAGGGGATTCTGTTTCCTGAATTGGCTGCTGGTTAGTATTTTCAAATACAGAGATCCAGGTCATGTTTGCCTCTAACATGCTCCACCCCACCAAGCTCTGCAGGCCCTGCCCTCAGCTATCCACTCTTTGGCCTGTGGTCCTCGGGTTGGCAGTGATAAACAGCACAGGGGTTTCTCAGCCACCTCCCCGCACGGGCTGCAGGTTCAGGCTTTCCTTTCTGGTCCCATCACCGAGCTCCCGTCACCGAGCTCCCTCCCTTGCTTGGCTGAGGAGAGCCGGCTGGCATCACTGCGCATTCTGGAAAATCCCTATGAAAACTCCCGCCCCCAGCGGCTGTGCTGTGCCCGACTCCCAGGAGAGGGAAGAGCAAGGCCGAGGCCAACTGATGTGTGCGCTTCCCTCGGGGCCTCTTTCCTCCTCCGGTCCCCTTGGGTGAGCTTGGCTGCCAGCTTCTCCACGGCAGGGCACCTCTGGAGCGCCAGGCTGGGCAGTCCCTCAGTTCACCTCTTGGCCTGCTGAGTTTGTCCTGGGCTGGGTCTCGTACCCCAGAGTAGCGGTTCTCAGGTCTTTTTGGTCTCAGGACCAATATTTTTTGTTTGTTTGTTTGTTTTTTGAGACAGGGTCTCGCTTTGTAGTTCAGGCTGGCCCTGAGCTCACTATGGTGCCCAGGCAAGCCGCCGCAAACTCAGCAATCCTCCTGTCTCTGCCTCCCGAGTGCTGGGATGACAGGCGTGAGCCACCACGTCCGGCATTGTGGTATGTGGCGTTGATTGTTGTCTCCATGCCCAGCATTCTATGTGGTTACCGGGGATCGAACTCAGGACCTTGCGCTTGCGAGGCAGGTGCCGGAACCACTGAGCTAACCCTCCGGCCCTCAGGGCCAATTTTATACTCCTGAAAATCACTGAGGATGACGTCTGACTTTATGTGTGTGATTCCATCAATACTGTATCACAGGTTAGAACCTAGAAAAGGTTCCACTGAAGAAACATACAATGTACATCCCATTAGCTATAAAACGATATTCACATTGGGTCCCGCAGCCACTGGATGCTAGGGAGAAAAGTCAGAGTAAAAGCGCAAACAGTGTCTTCAGGCAACATGGCTTTGAACCTGCAGACTCCTGGAAAGCATCTCCGGGACCTCAGGGGGCCCCCAGGACCACACTTAGGGGACCAGTGGCTTAGAAGGCAGCAGTAGATCCCTAAGACGACACTGCCCCCCTGACCGGCAGCAGTGGGCATGGGGCTGAGAGGCCGGCCCTGGTGGCACAGGCTCCAGTGAACCCAGGGGTGAGGGAAGGCTGGCATATGCCTTCCCAGCCCAGGGATCTGAGGCTCCCAGCTCACTTCTGCAGCGTCTTCACCTGGGAAAAGTCTAATTCCTTCCGTAAAACCAAACTGGCTTTGTAACCTCAGTACCCAGTTTGGGCCTGTCTTCCTAGTAAAGGAGGAGCTGTTTGAGTTAGAGGTTTTTAGATGGGTTGCACAGAGAGAGAGAACCCTTCTGCTCTTTTTCACAGCTGCCTGCCAACAGCTGCACCCGTTCCATGGAGTCAAGGACGCGGGCTCTGTTGCACAACCACCAGGCTGTAATCTGGTTTATTCCATGTGAGTTGAACTGTGTAGTTCCGTGCAAATTGTCTCACTTCTCCCAGCCTCAGTTTCCCCATGAGAAAAATGGGTCTTATTT
The DNA here is from genome assembly GCA_004025085.1 of Thryonomys swinderianus. Lineage (NCBI taxonomy): Eukaryota > Metazoa > Chordata > Mammalia > Rodentia > Thryonomyidae > Thryonomys > Thryonomys swinderianus. The sequence goes on from PVIC010005092.1 coordinate 46,886, forward strand.
CTTGAGCCCCCTCCCAAGACAGCCGACAATACGGATACAAAGTGCTTAGCTTAGCCTTCGGACCGTGGTAAGCTCTCTGTAAATGTTAACTATCCCTGCTGGGTTGGCAGGTGTGGGTAGAGAAAACATAACAGCAAGAAAGGCCATAGGAATCGGATCCCATTAAATGCCTCCGCTCCAGCCTTCACAGTCCCGACAGCTCCCGGCCTCTCCCGACAGCAAGCATAGACACGTGCGGCCAGCACAGCCTGCGGCAAATGCCCTGCCCAGCGCACGGAGCAGAAAGACAAGCGCCAGCGCCGGGTCAAGCACGAGCTGCACACTCGGGCAGCACAGGCCCTGGGCCCTGGCAGCGGAGACTCGCACGGGCCGCGGTCAGGAACGTGTGAGGCGGGCACAGGACCGCTTGTGATCTGTGACCGATATCCCCGGTGCCATCTGTGCCAAACTTAAATCCCCCTCCCCTGCACACAACGGGGCTTTGACCTTCCGGGAGCATCTGCCTTTCTGTACAGAGCTATGTCGCATGGGAAAGGTCCGCGAGACACAGCAGTGAAGACGGGTGTTCGACAGGCTCCTCTCACTGCTAGAGGAGGAGGTGGACACCCAGCGAGGCCAAGAGCCTCACACAAAGCCGAGCCGGAAGCTGCAGGGGCGCCAGAGCCCGGCGTCACTGTTCAGTGTCTCTCTCCTTCTAACATAATCACGGTGATGAGCCTGACTCCGTCACTTCGAGGGTCCCCTAAGGCCCCTCAACTGGACCATGACTTCAAAGATATTCTCCCCATTTAAAAAGTGTGGGAGAAAAAGCTTCTTAAGGCCGTGGTTTTAAGAGGTCCCTGCAGCCTGGAAAAAGTAAATAAACCCTGCACCATTGCACAGCGTATGATTTATTGGGATTACAGTCCTGTAAGCAGTTGTCTTAACAACAGGAAATAGGAAACACCTCCAGTTTCCAGCTCAAAGAGGCTCTGTTCTCTCTGAGGCTCTGTTCTCTAACTGAGCAAGTTAGGGTGGGAGATGGCACAGGCTTGGCACTGGGCACTGGGGACCCCAGCCCCATGCAGGAGAAAGCCTTGTGCCTCTGCCCCGGACCTGAGTGGACAGTCTCGGGCCAATGGGTTTGTCCCATCCATTTTGGAGGCTCGGGGACAAAGGCTGGACGTGCCTACCAGTTGGGAGGGGCCGTGGCTGAGCCTCAAGGTCACTTCCACCCAGGGCTGGGAGGACAGCGCCTCTGGGGTGCATTTGGGGGTGGGTCCCTGGGCTGGGAGGGACATCATGCCTTGGCTCAGTCCCTAGTGAGATTCCCCACCCAGCCTGACTGCACCCCTGGACTCCAGGGGCATGAAGCAGATAGCCACAGGCACGGATCTAGGGGGGGCCCATCACGATGCCGCCATCCTCAGCCCTCAGGCCTTGCCCACCCTTCAGCAGGAGGTGCAGCCAAGCTCTGGGGTTGAAGGGGTGAGGCCTGAGGCCCGGTTCTCACAGACGCTGCTGTGATGCTGATGGCACCCACACCCTTCCCTGGCTTGCTAAGTGGGGGTGGCAGGGAGCGCTGCAAAGATGACAGGACTCCTCCACTTGAGCAATGGCTCCACAGACACAGACTTCTCTGGGAAGGTAGGGGTTGGCACTGGAGTTCCTCTCCGTGGCTTCCTGAAGATTTACAGAGTCACCGTGGCCCCAAACCAAGCCAAAACCTCCATGTAGAATAAAACCAACATTGTCCCACTGACGTCCTGTTCCACTCCCGGCACAAAGGAAGCGATTCTAGTCCGGCTCACATCTTGGATTAATTACTTCTCTAGAATTGCTCGGTAAACCAGAGGGGTTTGGCTCAGCTTGGAGTCAGGGCTGGGCATGCTTCTCTCTTCGGGACCCCAGGCTGCCTCAGGCTGGCAGCTGACCTGTGGCACAAACTCTGCTTGCAACCGGGCAACTTCTGGTCCAGGTGGGGCTTTGGGCCTTCTAAGGGGGAAATGTACCCTTCTTCAGACTCCTCTGGTGCAGATTAAAGGTACTAGATAAAACTTGCCTGGACTCACAGGTGATTTCTAGGTTTGTTTGGTTTCTCTCATTGATATTGGGGATTGAACTCGGGGTCTCACACCTGCCAAGCATGTGTTCCACCACGGAGCGACAACCTTAGCCCTCTGTGGTTTTCTGTGTGGGGATTAGATGGGGCTTCACTGTGTTGCCCACAATGGCCTTGAACCCCTAGGCTCAAGGGATCCTTTCTGCTTCAGCCTCTTGAGTAACTGGGACTACAGGTGTCGCTCACTGCACCCAGTTGATCAAGCATATAGATGCCACCTACTACCTCTTCCCAGTGGGAGTCTCAGTGGCAGCTGAGACCAGCGGGATGTGAATCCAGTCACAAGACAGCTGGGGCATCCAGGGCCTTGCACACGCTCGGCAGGTGCTCTTCTGCTAAGCTACATCCCGGCCCCCTGCAGCAGGGACTCATGAGGGGGCCCACCTGTCATGTAGACAAACTGACAGCAAGAGAGGCGAAGAACTTTGCTTCCCACCATGTACCTGGCTGCCGGGAGAGCTGGAACAGGTGATGGACCTGGCCCAGGTGCCTGAGGGAGCACCTCATGGCACTGACAGCAGTCCCTTGGCCCCGTGTCGCCTCCTGACTTCATACAGAGGCAGGGAGGTTCTCGCCCCTGGGGTGCAGCCCTCTTGTCCACCTGCTGGGAGCCGCCTTACTCTTACATGGTTTTTGAGGGATGCCAGAGCTCGCTGGGCAAGAGCAAGGGCCAGGGACACTACGCCTTTGTTCCTGGAGGCCCAGATGGACTTGGGTACTGGCAAATGGTAGGTACCCGTCAGATGAAAAGGAAATAATTCCCAGATAAAGAGGGAACTGTTTCACAGGAGAACTTTTCAGCCATAAACAACTTCCGGGGGATTGGGAATCCCAGAGATAGGGCTCAGGCAGTTTCTGGGAAGGCGGCGTGGTAGGGGGTGGAGCTGTCACCAGGGAGGGTCATGGATCCTGTAGGTGTCTGTGTGGCCTTGCACCCCAGTGGAGGGTACTTCGCCACCTGTGCCTGGGAGCTGGGCCACACTCCAGGTGACAACTCAGGCGGCAGAGACGGTCCAGATTCCAGTGGATACTGTGCAGTCAGTCCCAGCCCTGGACTTCCGCTGCTAGGTCTAGGGCACCAGCCCCATTTCTGGGGCCAGAGCTTCCCAGGACAGAGTGGTGGCTGGTGCCTTGGGGCAGAGTATCAGCTCTTCTCACTGCACTGGGATGGAGCCAACAGGCCACACTTCCCCTGAGGACCCACTGCCGTCATTGCCAGAGATCTGCTTTCTTCTTCCATTCTGGGGCTCCATGGTTGCTGCCCAGAGACCGCAGCTCTTTCACCATCTGAAGGTTAGATAGGTGAGGTCCTCTAGCCACTACTCAGGTACTTCTCTCCCGTGGACACCAGCCACCACCCATCGCCTCTGCCTTGGGTACACATCCGAGACAGAAAGGTAGCCCTTTCAGGGTGCCACAGAAGTGCTTCTAGAAGCTTCTAGGACATGAACTCATGAGGCCAGTAAGCATAAGGGGAGGCTCTTGGCTGGCAACTAATGGCTGGATTAATGGGACTGGGGCCAGGGATGGTGGTGTGGGCCCCAACATGGCTACGAGGCAGGCTCCTGGCTGGGGCCTGGCCCTGCTTTCTGCACCACATCCCAACAGCAGGCCCAGGGAAGGTTCTGGCATGGGCTGCTGAGAGGCACAAAGATCGCTAGGACTTGCTGTGGGCCCACTGTGTGCCCGCCCATAAAGCATAGGGCCGGCCCATCTGCACAGAGTGTTATTTCCGATCCTCACAGGCACCGGCAAGGGAGATAGGTGGCTTACATTTTCCAAATGTGCAGATTGAGGCTTTAAGATATGTGGACACATGACCAAGATTACACGGACTACTGGCAATCTGCCTGGCCCTTAAAAACAAAAACAAGACACATGCGCTGGGATCTTTCATGATACCAAACTGCCCTACAGAAGAGGCTGAGTCCTCTGGCCAGGAGAGAATGGGAAAACAGCAGGATGGAGTAAAGAGTCGCTTCCAATGGACATGGGTCACACTGTGCCCAAAGCCTAACTTTTGCCTTTACAGGCTCATCATGCCCAGAACATGCATCATGCCTGGAACATGGCTTGGAACCAAGGTTTCAGGGAGACGGACCCTGGCCTTCTTCCAAATCTTCACACAGTATAAAAGGAGGGTCGGGTGGGGGTCCCAGACAGCTGTCAGCAGTAGCTGGGTTTATAAGAGAAAAATCTTACTTGGCTGGTAGGCAAGTAAGAGCAGGCCAAGAAACCAGCCTGTCCTGGTTCCTGATAGGCCTGAGCTTGTGTCCTGCCCCCTCCACAGGTCCAAAGCATCTCCAGCTCAGCCTCACAAACTGCCCTAAGAAAGCAAAATTAGCTCCCTCTGGAGCTGGGATTTCCCTGCACAGAGCACTCTCAGAACCCTGGCAGCACCGCAGACAAAGGGGATTGTTGCTGCCCGTGTCACAAAAACACTCCTAACAAATGCAGGGGCCGTAGTTCCCAGTCTTCCTCTCTCGGAGGACTCCGTGGGTGCAACAATGAGGCAGGAAGTTGTAAGCAATGGGCAGCCCCTGGGGGTGATTGTCAGAGGCCGGGCCAAGATCCTGTCCTGTTGTCTGGCACTGCAACTTTCTTTGTCTGACCCCAATCCCCCACTTGCTCCTTCTAGGATGCTGGAACATGCCACACTCATTCTGGCCACCCAGAGCCAGCAAACCCATTTCTGATGGGAAAGAGGCCCCAGGAAGTTGGGAGCAAGTTGCCCAAGTGACCTGGGTGGAGGAGATGCCAATGGAGAGAGCCAGCTCCTCAGTCCTCTCCCCTGGGAAGGGGAAGTGGAAGGGTTCACCAGTGCAGACAGTGGGAATTGCATGCATTATGGTAAATGGATCGACCTGTGAGCTCAGCCTCTCCCCAGCTGTGGCCTTGACCTTGCCTCGATTTCTCTCAGAAGCTCAGTTTCTCCATCTGTAGGTGAGAATGGTAACAGCTTCTTCCAGCAGACATGGTGAGGATCTGCCAGGGAGCTGTGGAAAGTGCTTTCTGCCTCAATGCTTCCAGCCTGTGTAGAACGAGTGGGATCCTGTCACTCGCAGGGGTGCAATGGCAGCCTGTCACAATGGCCCTAGGGCCAAACCAGTAAGACAGGGGCCAGGGACAGGACACAGCTTTGACTGCTTGATCTTTGATTCAATAGACAAATGAAATCCAGGTTGTAGAGTTCTTTGAAACCCTTGGGTGGTATAATAAATCTAACATTTTTAGATACCTTTCTTCAGAACAATTGTCACTGAAGTCTTGAGACATCTGGTCTACCTCATCTTGTCTGTCACTCACCTGGTCCTGGGTACTGTTTGGGCCAAGTTAAGATGAAATTAAGGTCGGGAATGGAGGAGGTGGGAGTTTAGGGGAGGGAGAGAGATGATGTATTCTGAGTAGAAATGACTCCTAAATTAACCAATCTTTTGGATTATTCACGTATGAAACATAGTTTAGCCATTTCAGTCCTTCCATAGGTTTATGAAAATAGTATTTATATTGATATCAGCAGCCACCACATATGAGAGGCTTATTCTATGACAAGTTCTTTTCATGTATTCCCTCATTTGATCCCCATAAAATCCTTTGGAAGTAGGTCAAGCCATTTTCAATTTCAAGCTGGAGGAATGGAGACTCAGAAATCAAAGTCACACAGCTAAGTGAAGGAGCAGGGACCAGACCCCAAACATTAGGCTCACTGGCTATTTTATTACCTGCCTACTATGGGCTGGGGTCTGTTTTATGTCCTGAGGACACCTTAGCAGCAAGGTAGGAACATGATGCTTCTGTTTAGAAGGGTGGAGAAAGGACAGACTAGTGAGGCAACAAACACCCCAAATAATTGCAGTTAGAGAAAAAACAAAGAGAGCAGTGGGGACAGGTAGGAGGTAGGAGGTGCAGCACCCCACACACGATGAGGACAAGACATAAGTCACTTCGGAGGTTACTGGATATGCCAGCCTGGGGGGAATACATGGAAGCAAGTACTTAATTCACCCAATAGCTATTATTTCATTTACTTCCATTTTGGGTAAACAGATGGAGATGTAATGCACAAAAAGGAAGAGAGGAATAGAGAAAAGAGCTTAAGATTGCAAATCTTCTTGAAATGGTAGTTAAGGGAATCACAAGTCAGTAGCATCAAGCCACCACTGCCATCATCTCTATTATCTGATAAGAAAACACTTTCGCAAGCTGAGCAAAAGATTAACGAGCCTGCTTCTTTAGGCCGCAAACACAGCCTATCAGTGGGCGCCTCTGATTTATGTAAAGTGCTCCTTTGAGGGGGACATTCCCCCTTGTGCATCTGGAGTGGAACAAAGAGGCGCCTCTCCTCAGGGGCCCCTTATTTGTGGGGGGCATGTTCTGGAACGAGGGGAGCCCCCACAGAAGCACAGACTTGCCTCCTCACTTTCCCAAGAAGAAGCAGAGGCTGGCTTGCTCCAATCAGAGTTCAGGAAGAGGACTGGCCTTGACCTGCTGACCTCGGAGCACGCGCATATGGCCTGAGCAGCCGCTCACCTGCTGCCTGAGCAGGAAGTGTTGTTTGAACAACGGCTTGAGGAAAAACACCTATGTTTTGTATTTGAAAAGTGTGCACTCATTTCTGTCATGAAATAGGTACTTTGAAACACCAAAAGTCTATGGTGTGGATTCTGTTAAACCCAAAGTATAAAGAGAAAAATAAAAGGCAGTAATAGGAAGTGGGAAGATACATTGTTCTTAAAGGAAAGGGGGATCAAGAGATGCAAAGAGAAGAGAAGCAGGAAAAAATACGAAAAAAGAAAAAATAAGATGTGTTATGTTCAACTCCCTGCAAAAAATGTAAACATCATGAACTGAAAACACACACTAATGAAAAAATAAAAAATAAAAAAGAGATCAAAAGTCCTCCTGTGGGTTTGGCTATCCACCTGTGTGTCTTCTGTGGCCAGCCTTTCAGGCCTAGGCAAGTCCCCAGTCCGCCCTGGCACCTTCTCCAAGACCTTCTTGAATGCAGTGTTGAAGACAAAAACTGAGCCAGACTGCGAGCCCGACCCTATTCTGCCTGCTTTGTGTACATTATCAAAATGACACATGTAAGGCCGCCCAGCTCCCATGTGGCAGGGCTGGGATTCAGGTTCAAGTAGGTGCCAGAGCCTGCTGGCCACCTTCCTCTTCCACTGTCTGGTGACTTTTGCTCATTTTAAGATTTCTGTCTTGTTTTTATTTCCCTCATGCTGGAGAACTGGTTCCATAAGCCATTCTTTAAAACTTCCTTTGGTCCCTACTCCATTGACCAGTAGAAATGGAGAAACAGCACTTACAGTGGGATCCGTCCCCTTCTCCAACCTTTCTGGACACGGTCTTACCACGTAGCCTAGGCTAGTCTCACATTTGAGACCTGCCTCGCCTTCCCCACACTGGGATCACAGGCAAGCGGCACCACTCCAGGCTCTGTCTCCCCAGCGCCACCAGTGCCTGGCCTCTGTGGGAGTGCTTGTGACGGCAGCACTATTCATAGCTGTACTATTATCCAGCAGCGGTTATATTCGTAAGTACTTGTACTACCGTGAACAGCAGCGGTTATATTAGTAATGATATTAATGACACGGAATTTGATATTCCCTCATGTCACTGGGGGACCACAACGTAAGAAATGTCTTGCTCACTATACATTTACGGTTGCTCACTATTCAACAGGCCTGAGATCAGCGGCAAAAGGCGGACTTTCCAATACGAATCCTGACTTTGAACAAAAAACAAATTTTGTTTTATTTTTTAAAAATTTGTTTGGTAGAGATTGTGAGGATAGTTTTATTTTTTAATTCTTTATTTCTCTCTCTCTTTTTAGGTGGTTTTTTTAGGCAGGATCTCCCTTTGTACTTCAGGCTGGCCCTGAGCTCACTATGTAGCCCAGGCTAGCACTGAACTCTCAGCAATCCTCCTGCCTCTGCCTCCTTTGTGTTGGGATTATAGGTGTGAGCCACCATGCCAGGCTATTTCTCTTTTCTTCTTTTTTTTTTTTGAGACAGGGTCTCGCTTTGTAGTTCAGGCTGGCCCTGAGCTCACTATGGTGCCCAGGCAAGTCTTGAACTCAGCAATCCTCCTGTCTCTGCCTCCCGAGTGCTGGGATTACAGGCGTGAGCCACCACATCCGGCAATATTTCTCTTTTCTTAAGAAACAAATTTTAAAACAAGGCATATGCAAAATTTGAGCACTGGCTAGATATATGATGTTCATAAGAATTATTCCCTACCTTATGCTGGATAACTGTACTCGTCACCTTTACACGATTCTCAGCTATCAGTGAAATGTATTGAGGTTTTCACAAAGGACATGATTTCTCATAAGAATGGGGGAGGGACTGAATTATTCACTTTCTGGAAATCTGATCATTTTAAGCAATTATTGTTAATTTTGCTTCAGTGTGACAATGGTATTTTGGTTGTAGACTCTGATCCTTCAAAAATAGATACTAAATATTTATGAATAAAATGTGATATTTGCATTTTTTTTCCAAGTAGTCTGAGTGGTAGGAAATGGGTAAGATTATGAGTTGATACCTGTTTCTCCATTTTACATTAGTGTACATTTGTAGACCACAGTCAATACACAGTCTGTACTCTGGGTACTGGTACAGACACACATCACACCTTTTTTTTTTTTTTTGCAGTACTGGGGATTGAACTTGAGCCCTTGTGTTTCCAGGGTACACGTGGTACCATTTGAGTAAATCCCCGGCCACATATCACATCTTGATCTTTGAACCAACTTTTTGACTCACTGTTTTCTTATACTGTTTTTATCTGTCTTCATTTCATTAATTTCTGCTCTGATCTTTATAGTTTTCTCCCTTGTATTAGTTTCAGATTTGGAATTCTTTTGTTTTTCTGATAATTGTTAAAAACTGGGTGATGGTAGGTACCTATGGGTCTATTATATACTATTTAGTGTATGCTGGAGGAGGAGCAGAAGGGCAACCCTATCTACAAAGCACATGTGAATGTGTCAGACACTAAATGAAACATCTCATTCGGTGGCTCCTTTTAACCAGAGACATCCGACTGCCATCACCATTTTACCAATGAGAAACTGAGGTCCAGAAAGACAAGCTGACTTTAGGATAAGACAGACCCCTAGGACAACTGAGGGACCCACGGAGGTTGTGCCTCCGGCATGCTCGGGAGCCACAGGTGTGGGCTTCGGTGCACGGGGTGGCGCCCAAAATGGCTGGCACTTGGCTGGCTCCGGCTTTTCCAAATTCTGTTTCCAGACTTGCTGGAACCTTCTTGACCCACAGGATCTGCAACAAGGCAGCTGAAAGCAGGGCCACATGCACACCTTCTGCTAGGGTCTCATGAGGGCCTTTGTGTGGGCCCAGCCGCCAAGAAGAGTGCTGTGGGGATTCGGGACAAAGGACAGCAGCATCAAACCAGCCTCAGTCGCTCCTGCGGCTGTCTGTGTACAGGACCGCCTCGGCGGTCCACTGATCACAAAGGGCACTTCCTGCCTCGCCCTCGGCACCTCTGGGTGTGTCTCCCTCCGTTCTGCCTGATGCCCCGGTCTTCCAGCCATCTGCCGGGGAGCTGGACGCCGCCTGCCGCTCCCACATGTCTATACAGCCTTTCTCCCATTCCTCAGGAGGACGAGGACAGAGGAGGTGTCCTCCCACCGGGCTCGGCCGGCAAGGACCACGCTCAGCCAGATGGCTGTCGCTGTCCTCCCGTCTCCCTGGGTCTCTGGCAGCAGGCTCTTTCACGTTCTGGGCTTGATCTCAGCCCTGACACTCCCTGCAGGGCACCAGCTGTGACTAAGCCTGTGCCTTGGCCACTGCCCTGGGCCTGGCTGGTGCTTGGGATGCCAACTGGGAGGGCCCAGCTGTGATGCTTTCCCAGAAAGAGGGTGACGTCTTGGGAGAGGAGAGCCGGGCGGGGTTGGGGTGGCTGGGAGGAGGCGGCCCTAAAGGCCAGGGCCCGCTGGGGTCTGCACTTGCTAGAGCGAAGGGATCAGATCTCGGCAGCCTGGCCTGGGATAGGAAGGACTCTGTGGTCAGAAACCTGGTTTCAGTCCTTGCCCAGCCACACGGCAGCGGGGAACCCACAACCTCGCACCCACCTCTGTGAGACCGGAGTCATGATGGCCGCCCCCCTGCGGCACATGTTGCAGAGAATACAAAGGAAGAAGGTAGAGGTGTCCTTGAAGAGGAAGCGCATAGGCGGCTCACTTTGTTTTCCCAGACGGGACACTTCGGCCCACTGTGCAGGGAGGAGCCGAGTCTGGAGCCCCCAGCCCTATGCTCGGCTCACTGCAGGCCCGGCCTGAGGACGGCACAGCCCACCAGATGCCCTCAGCTTCTGCTGTTCTGCAACTTCCTCTGCCTGCCGCTCCCTCCCCTAGGCGGCTACCGGGCTGCAGGAACAGTGCAGCCACGCGTGCGGCTGAGCAGGAAGCGACCACAGTACTCGTTCCACCGTTGCCCGCAGGGCTGGGGTCACACAGCCCCTCAGTGGCAGGGATCAGAAGTCTGTACTCAAAGCCGAGCTACAGATCTGTGTGCCGCTGCCAACTGGGGTCCTGCACCCACACAGCAAGGGAGTAGAGGGCCCTGCTCAACCCCGAGTGGGCCTGCACAGCCCTCACAAGGCCTTCAGACCAGCAGCCTGCTGTCACATCTGCAATCCGAGGCGAAGCGCAGTAGGGACTGGGTGGATGCCCTGATTGCACCTCACGTCCCGAGGTGGGACAGAGGAAGTGCGGGGGAAATGGCCCCGGACTCAGAGACACGCTCTGGGGGTGCAGTAAACTCCAGTTGCCTCCTGCACCGGGACAGAAGGGCTCCCTGGAGCTCTGAGAGGGTGCCAGATGCCAGGACAGTGTGGGCCAGAGCTCTCGGGCCCAGCCACAGCCCCTCGTGCCCGTCCTTCATAGTGACCTTCACTGATGCAGGACCTGCGTCTGCAGCCAGAAACCCGCCCCCAGAGAGTGCCCGGGCTGCGTGCTCACTGAGGTATTTTTCGGGCATCTTTTTAGTATAGAAACTTGAAAATCGTAAGAAAACCTCCTCCATGGTGGCTCCAATTTCTTAAGAACCTTAGACTCATTTGAAATAGTTCATGGAAACATGCCTTTGTGACCAGATAACTTGGGCCACAGATGGTGTGGTTGGGCCTAATCAGGTGTCTAAACACAAGCACATGTGTGTATTACAACTCACGCTCAGCTGTTTGGACCACAGATAAGAGCCGGAGAGAAATTGCTGCCGTTGGGCGGAGCCTCCGGCCCAGGATACGCTCCAGGTTTGGAAAGCCAGAGGATGCTCTGTCCAAGACACCCCGGGGCCACATCCCAGCCTGGGTCTGGGCCCAGGAACCTGACCCGACAGCAAGCAGTTGTCTCTGTTCCCCACCCGATGCCAGCCACTCCCTCGCTCCTCCCCCTCGACTCCTGAAATGGCAACACTTTCACCACAAAGCAGAAACAGCTGGGGCGCCGGCCCATCCGGGGCTCCCCGCCCCGGATGTTGCTTCTGGATCACGGTGGCTTCTTGTCAGTCAGGCCCAGGAGGCCCCGCTCAGCCTCTACTCCCTTTCCCACTCCGGAGGAACAAAGTGTGACATGACGATGCTACTGGGAACACTGGGTCATGATAACATCTACTATGTATGTGTTCAAGGCCACTGCGGCTCCAGGCAGCTTCCCGCAAAGGCTGCGCCCCACCTGCCCCATGGCCACTCCCGACTCACTGCTGTGAAGGAGGCCAGGCGAGGCCTGGGCTCGTGCCAAAAGGTCCTAAGAGCCTTTCACAAAGGCCAGGGCTGTTATCGGCTTCCAGGGCACCTGAGCCCCAAGGCCACTGACAGCCTGATTTCAGTGCTGCCAGGGCTTCCTGGGGGATGCTTTTCACGGGCCCTGGTATAGGAACCTCCTTGTGGGCTGCGGGCCCCATGCTGTGGAGGAGCTGGAGAAGGGGGTCTGGGCCTGGAGCAGGCTGATGGCACCCACGCTGACCACAGATGGGTGGAGCCCTGGGGCCTCTGCCCTTCCTACCCTGCTGTGAAGTGAAGTGGGTACCTCCGCCATTTTTATAAAGAGGCAGCTGAGTTTCAGGGAGTCCAGCTGCTATTGCCGAGCTGGCAAACCCAATGGTGAGGCTCAAATTCTTCTTGACCTTACGCTGCACCCCAGACTTAAGAAAGACAAAAGCCGGGGGCTGGAGGGTTAGCTCAGTGGTTGTGGCGCCTGCCTCACAAGCGCAAGGTCCTGGGTTCGATCCCAGTAACCACATACAATGCTGGGTGTGGAGACTCACACCCACCAGCAATCAATACCACATAGCACAGTGCCGGGCGTGGTGGCTCACGCCTGTAATCCCAGCACTCGGGAGGCAGAGACAGGTGGATTGCTGAGTTCGAGGCTTGCCTGGACTACATAGTGAGCTCAGGGCCAGACTGAACTACAAAGCGAGACCCTGTCAAGAAAGAAAGAAGAGGGCCGGAGGGTTAGCTCAGTGGTTCCGGCGCCTGCCTTGCAAGCGCAAGGACCTGAGTTTGATCCCCG
>PVIC010005093.1:6695-59476 GCA_004025085.1 Thryonomys swinderianus
GAGATGAGTTCTGTTTTCCATTTTACTAGATCTGCTTTAGTTACCATCTCCAAGAGTCCTGGTGTTTGAGTTTCAGTTTGCCCTATTTCCCTTTTCTCTGAATTTCCCTGTGGTGGTGATCTTTGTGTCTGTTTTTTTGTGTATTTTCCCATTTCTACTTTTTCTTTGTTTTTAATGCTCTTCTTTGACTGATGACAGGGCAATGTTTGTTGCAGGTCTCTTTCTATTATCTGGGGCCCCTTGGAAGCAGCACTTTCCTGGGGGGTCCTCCTTGAATCTGTAATAACCCTTGAGAGTTCTCACTCCCGACACATCATGGTAGGTATTTGAGCAGAACAATCACATCATGTTTGTTACCATAATACAATAAGTGCCAATATCAGTATTAGACACAGTAAATAAGACAAAAAAGGTTTGTTAGATTCTATACTTGTTAGATTCTATACTTTGAGCTTATGAGTTACCTCTATGTCTGACTCCTCACTGCACAGCTCCGGGATACAGTGTGCTGCTGGGCGGCCTTCAGTCCACTGGAAATGGCCTGCACCCTGCAGCCGGGTCCGCGTGCTGCTCACTCAGTTCGCCGGAAGCATGGCACGGTGGGCTCGGAGTTGCTCGGTCCGGTCCGCCCGCTGCTCGTTCCCCAGTCCGCTGGAATCATGGCACGGCGGGTCCGGAGCTGCTGGGTCCGGTCCGTCCGCCGCAAGTTCCCCAGTCCGCTGGAATGACGGCACGGCGGGCCCGGAGCTCGAGTCATTTATATTCAAATGGACATACTGTCAGGGCATATTCATAAGTGAAATAAATAGTCACAGATGTAAAAATATGGTGTCTGTTCTCTGATATGAGAAGCAAGATGTTAATGAGTTCTAGAATGTATGATGGATATTGTGAAATAGAAAATATTCAAAGGGAGAGGTAGGAGTGAGTAGAGGGGTAAAGAAAAATGTGATGGTAATAAAAAAAGGGAAAAAGTTTATGTATTTAGGGGGTAGGGATTGTGGGGTAGGTAGGGGAATTGGAAAAAATAGGAATTAAATTGTGTCATATAGGGGTACAAATCCCTAATATTGAGTGTGATCATGATGTGTATGTATATACAATGTACCAATAAAGATACAATAAAAAAAAAAGGTGTGGTGAGCTTAGGGCATTGGTACCCCCTTTCTGCTTGTGCAGTACTTGCCCTTTTGCTCATGCTGCTCAGAGTAGCAAAAGTCAAGCCCAGGCTCAGCCTTATCTTCAATTTCTGATTTTGTTGTTTGTTAATCTTTTTGCTATGGTACTTATGGGGGACTGGAGCTTGCCACAAGGGTTCTGGCTGTATCCTCTTACCCTGTCTCCCATAAACAAGTGCTGGCGAGGCTGTGGGGAGAAAGGAACTCTTCTCCACTGTTGGTGGGAATGTAGACTGGTACAACTACTATGGAGATCAGTTTAGATATTCCTCAAAAAACTTGAATTAGTGATCCCATTTGATCCTACTGTTCCCCTGCTAGGTATGTACACAAAATAATTAAAAGATTCATATCACAGTGACATATGTGTACCCATGCTCATAGCAGCTCAGTTTGTGATAACTAAATCTTAGAAACAACACAAATGCAGATCAACTGGAGACTGGATAAAGAAGATGCAATTCTTCTATAAAGTGGAATATTACTCTGCCAAAAAGAATAAGTTGGAGTCATTTACACTCAAATGGACATAACTTCAGTACATATTCATAAGTGAAATATATAGGTCACAGATCTGTACATATCATTTTTTTGGTATGAGAAACTGAAGGTGTAAATGAGCTCTAGAATATATGGTAGATATTATGAAATAGAAAATATTCAAAGTGAAATGGAGTGTAAGGGTAAGTAACAAGGGGAAGAAAAATATGATGGTAATAAAAAAAAGGAAACAGAGTTTATGTATATAGGTGGTGGGGGCTTGTAAAATGGGTGAGGGAATGGGAAAAATGAGAATTAAATTGCGTCATATACTGGTACAAATTCTCAATATTATGTGTGATCATGATATGTACATATAATGTACCAATAAAGATTCAAATTTTAAAAAAAAGTGAACTTGGCTTTTTAGATTCTCATTCCATTGGATTGCTGACAAGTTCAGTCTCTGTACCACCAACCTCAGAGCTTGCAGGAGTTGGGAATGTCTAGTGCAGCAATTACCTCAGTTATGACCCTATTATGTAAATTACAAGACTGCAAGAGGCTAGCTTTGCTGAGCTTGAGACCTTTGAACAAGCTTTCTCCTTCGAAGCAGCACCATTCATATTGCTGCAAATCCTTTGAACTTTATAGTGAGATTACTTCTATCCCCCAGTCTACCTTCCTTCCTTCCTTCCTTAATATGGGCTGAAGTCTAACATATCTTCCCGTGTTTATGCTTTTTTGGCTAAGTGCCATAATTCCCTTCACTGAAGTATAGTTTAAAGTTTTTCAGTCAATTTTAAATTTTAAACCCAGCTAATTTTTCTAAAATGAAAGAAAAAAACTCAAATTATCATTTTATTTTGTTTTGAGAATTATATATAATTCAGGAAATCTTTTACAAAAATAATGTAAATGTAAATCATTGGTGCACTATGGCAAAAACATGTCAGATTCATTTTCAAAAATATTATAAATGAGTAATACAAATTAAAATTAAAAGTTAACTTGCACAACTACTAAATTAGCATTTCTACATGGAGGAGAGTATTTAGCTTCCTTCTGACTCCCACAGTTCTGTATATTATACTACATCTGTATTATTCATGGGCAGCATTTTGCTTTGAATAGTATAAGCATGGTAAGAGACAATTATGACTTTGTATTGTTGGCTTATGTTTCCAGGTCTATCATTATTTCAGAAAATTTGAATGTTTTAATACTTGTGTGGTAGGAAGAAAATCTAAATTGTATTCAATTTATAGATAATTTTTACTTTATTTGTCCTCATTAAAGAGATTTTCCAGATTTACCCAAGACAATCTAAAAAAATTCCTTCGCATAACACGGACTTCATTTTCAGCTCTGTTCTTTATAATTTCGTTAATACACTCCAGAAAAAGCCCTATTTCACTTGTGTTTACTTAGCTAGTGTAGGAAACCAAGAAATATTTGAATTCAGTTTCCTTTATCTTTGCCATACTTGGCCTCAAAATTTTCTTGTTTTTCTGTTGCATCCACATTAGTTCCTTTTGTATTCAATGTATACATGAATTCTATTCAAAACCAGTTTATCCAAAAGGTTCTAATTTGTTACACAATGAAAATTTGGGGATCAAAAACTTAATGCCAACTATTAGGTTGTTAAGAATTTTTATAGGTGAACAGCAAGAAGAAAGGATGAGTTGTCAACCTATGTGGTGGAAAATCAGCAACTCAGCACTTAGTGATTTATGACAGACATGTTACAATATGCTATTAGAAACATTTTGAGCATTGCTATTGGAGGACTGGGACGAACTGTATATAAAACTGTTTAATGAGACATATGAGTTTCTACTGAAAATTCTTGGTTCCTTTAAATACCTGACACAACATTCATTTCAAAGTTTATTTTTAATAAACTCTACTAAGATGTAATTATAGTGGAATTAAAAAGGTCTTTCTGTATTTATTCACATTCATATCTATACTAAGCTTTTAATGTATTTTGATCTGAGAAGACCTTTTATTTTAACCAAGTTTAGTAAGTGCTTTAGTTTTAAGTCTCATTTTCTGATTTCTCCTTTATTGACTTTTACTTACTCTGTACTACTGCCAAAAACAACAAAAAAAATCTTTTTCATGATAATTTTGTCTTTTCTACCTAAAAAATAATTTTTATATCAAAGTATCTTATTGGTACACTTTATATACACATCATAATCAGACTCAACATTGAGAATTTGTAGCAGTATGACATGACTTAATTCTCATTTTTCCATTCTCTAGCCCACCTTACACCCCCTGCCCCCTATAAATATAAGCTTTGTTTGCTTTTTTCTATCAAGTATTTTCTTTCCCTTCTTTACTTACCCCTACCCAATTTTCCTTTGAATATTTTCCATTTCTCAATACCTATCATACAGTTTAGAACCCATTTACACCTTTAACCTAACATACAACAGAGAAGAACATGGTAATGTTCCATTTACTCTTCTTCCCTATTGCCTCTACATATTAAGATCTCACTCATGCTTTAAGGTTTACCTGGAGCTTACCCTCATAAACTGTCTTTTTAGTGTAACAAGCTGTGATGTAAGCTCTGCTCCCACTCAACTAGTATAACATTTTGGTTCCATTTCTGTGCTCACTTAATTGGAAGTTATTTGAATTTAGGTAATATTTCTCTGATTAGATTTTAAGAGTCTTGTTGGATAGCACTGCCTATTTCATATTTTGGAACAAATTCTATTTCAGTTCTATCAACATAGCAATCATTCATTATGTATTTGTTGAGTGAATGATAATGGCTACATATACCTACTGCTTTCAAGACTGTAGTCTAACAGCAAACCCAAATATATAAGCAAAACAAGGAAAACTAAGAGCATATTGAAGGCAATTGCAAAACACTTTTTTACTCTTTCTTGTGGGCTACTTTTCTAACTATTCTGTTGAACTTGACTTTGTCTTTCTCCTATTCTTCCCACATTAGGCAAGAAATATGAGAAAGAAAATCAAGGGCAAGACATTAGTGTCTTAGCATCAGGGTCAATTAAGGTTTTTCTATCTGCTAATCTATATCAAGCTACTTATATATCTGTGTTCCTGACTTCTGCTTCCCTTAATGTTTAATTGCTATCACTCCTTTCCACCTTGATGGGCATTATTAATCTTTATCTGTCGCTTGCTGGCAGAAGGTTATTTACTCTTAAACTGTGATCCTGTTTCCTCTCTTTCAGTTGATGTCTTCTACCTAGCCTCACTCTATTCATCCTTCATTTTACAAGCCATATATTGCCCTTTGAAACAAATGATGAGGTGAGAAAAGGAGTCAGGAAAAAAATCAAAGTAATTAAACAAATCAGACTTTATACTTGATATCACTGAGGAGCAAACAGATTAGTAAATTGACAAATGGAACTCAAATGAGATAGCCATGAACTGAGCTTACTGTGCCCTTATCAATGTGGTAGAGATATATGTGAAAAAAGGAAGATGTTCAGAGGGAAAAGGGAAAGGAGGGGTAGGGGAAAGTAAAGAAGGGAAAGAAAAAATTTAACGGTAAAAACAAAATAATAGAAATAAAAATTATGTGTATAGAATAATGGAGGGATGTAGGGAGGGCAAGGGAATGGTAAAAAGCGAGGCCCAAGATACATCACGTACAGGTACAAATTCTCAATGATGAGTGTGATCGTGCTGTATATTAAAATGTACAAATCTAAAAAAAAATGTACAAATCAAATCAAAGGGAAAGAAAGTGTTTTTTTTTTTTTTTGTTTAGTTTAGTTTAGTTTTGTTTTTGAGACATTGTCTTGCTTTGTAGTTCAGGCTGGCCCTGAGCTCACTATGTAGCCCAGAGCAATCCTACTGCCTCTGCCTCTGCCTCCTGAGTGCTGGGCTTGCAAGTGTGAGCCACCATGCCTGGCACTGGGACAGAAAATTTTGCTAGAGAAAACTTAAAAAAAAATTCTTTAGCATTCACTGATTAGTAATAATTTTAACTGAAGACTACTGACTAAGCCGCTGGGATTTTTAAAGTTCCTGTATGAGCATTTGAGATGATTATTCACTATCAGTTTCAGATGCTTTCATCTAAGCTGACTAAAAGGGGTAAGAGAGCTGGTTAAGGACATACTTTCTAATAGTCATAACTACATGTCTTCTTAGCAATGTTCTAGGAACATAAGCTCTTCATTGGTAAGACAAGGGACTTTACAGGTAAAGTTCACAGGTCCTTGTAAGAAAAAAAATCTTTAAAATGCTATTGTTCATTATTCAGGAAATTTGATTTTATCTGAATATCATGAGTCTATGGTATTGGGGGTAATAAATCTTTCAGGACATTTGCATGCCTAAGCATAGAAATGTGTGATTTAATTAGCCTTTCTGTGTGCTTTGGCACAGTTACCATATGTTAAGCCAAACGGGACATTTTGGGAAGGTCGAGAGCACTTCATCTAGTCACATATGGGAAAGTGTCATATGGCCCATTATATGAAAGCCACAATGAGAGATTTTTGTTGTGATACCTTATAGCTAAGGCTTTTTAGACAAACTGCTATCAGCCTAAAGCTAGAAAAACTTGTTCTTCATATTTCTCCTGTTATTTTCTTAGTGTTGATGGCACATTGATTGTATAGTGCTGAAGTCATCTTTGATAATATATAATTTTCTTGTTCATTACTAAATTCCACTGGTAAAGGATGGCCAAGTGGAAAAAATAAGTTTGCATCTGTGAATGCTTTATGAACCAAAAAAGGAGTTATTTTAGAAGCAGTATCTCTTTTGGTATTTTTGGAAACCTGTTGAGTTAGGAAAAACAGGGAAAGTTATTTAATTTTATGTATCAAGAAAATGAAGCCCAAACAATTATGTGACCTGTTTAATATAATACAACAAAATTTGGATGGAAATTGCAACACCTATGAATATTTTCTTTAACTCTTTCCTGTTTTTTTTTTTTTTCTGGATTGTAGGTCCTTTAGGACAGAGATCTTACTGAATTTTTTCAAGATCATACTTTTCAACCTACAGTTTCAATGATGTGTTGAGTAAACACATGCACCCATTAATTCTATGTGCATAACAGTACAAGTATAGATAGAATTGGCCATTTGTTCATACTTCTCTCAAATGAAATATTCCCTTCCCTCCTATCTCCATCTCTTCTCTCCCTTCCTCCTTTCTCACCCACTCTTCTCATCTTCTCTACAAGGTGATGATCACTGTACCAAACACAGCAGCACAAAAAGAAACCAAAAGGGGCCAGAGATTTAGCTCAGTGGTTCTGGCACCCATCTAGCAGCTTCAAGGTTCTGAGTTCGATCTCTGGTAACCACATAAAATAATATCGGGCATGGTGACTCACGCCCACCAACAATCAGTACCACATACCACAATGTTGGGTGTGGTGGCTCATGCCTGTAATCCCAGCATTTGGGAGGCAGAGGCAAGGAGGACTGTTGAGTTCAAGGCTTTCCTGGACTAGTTGTGAGCTCAGGGCCAGCCTGAACTTCAAAGCAAGATCCTGTCTAAAAAAAAAAAAAAAGCCAGAGGAAATAATGACTTGAAGAAACAATCTCTGGGACAGAGTAGAATGATTTTAATCAATGATGGAGTTAAAATAACATCCAGATGAGATCTGGCGCGTTCAGGATGGTACGGCTGTAGACTTGTAGGGACATGGGTAAAAATAAAAATTAACTTGTGCCATATACTGGTACAAATTCCCCAATGTTGAGTGTGATTACATATAAACTGTACCAATAAAGGCTTCAATTAAAAAATAACATCCAGAATAGTTTTTCAAGTGAACTACCTGTTCATTAAAAAAAAAAAATTGTTGCAAGCAGCATAGAACATGACCAAGAGTGCATTTTTTAACATAATATTTTCAAAAAAAAGCAGTTAAAAATTGTTTCAATTGTTTAAGATATCATTAGGGAACTAAATAATTTCTCTCTTTTATGTACACATTCTTATGGTGGCTTATCCCCTTATGGCTTCAAATGTCTTTTAGAGAACCACTTCCAGGCTTCCTAAAACAAGATAGTAATAGAAAAAAAAAAGAGATTGGTTGAACAAGTAGATTATCACTTTTGCCACGCTTCAGTCCACACATTGGTAATCTGCATAGGATAAGTGCACATGGCAGGTGTTGTGGTCAAGATAAATTTCTCCTGACTTTGGTATGAAAACAAATTTAAAAATTGATTCTGCTGTCATTAGAGGTTACTTGTACTCCCCCCCTCACTTTGCTGAATAACCACTTAATAGATGTCGTTTCTGTCTATACATTTCAACCAAATACATAAGGCATAAACACTGACATAGTATCCAAGACATTCTTAGCAAGATTAGCCTTCTCCTTATTTTTGTGCTCCCAATTGCCTGTTTTACTCAGTGTCCCTTCAATGACACTAAATTAGCTCAAGAAAAATCGACAGTGCTTGTCTCTTCCCCCTGCATCTTTTCCCTTCTCTCTCCATTTCAGGATGGACCAGCTTTCTCTGTACATGTTGTCTTAGTGAGTTTTGATTACTATACTGAATTGTCATAGACTACATGTTTATATAAATAAATTAGTTTCTTATAGTTCTGGAAGCTGAAAGTCTGACATTAGAGTGCCAAAATTGATGAATTATTGTAAGAACTTTCTGGATTTCAGACTATCTATATTTAGATGTACTTTCACATAGTGCAGAGAGAACTCTGAAGTCTTTTTATAAGAGTCCTAATCTCATTCGTGACATGACCACCTCCCAAATTTCTCATATCCTAATATAATCACATTGGGTTAGAACTATTACATATGAAATATAAGAGGATATAAATATTTAGTCCATAATCCCAGAATACTTAACCAGAACAGAAGCTTTCCATGACACTTCATAGTCAAAATGCTGGTAATTCAGAACAAGAAAAGAATGTTAAAAGTTATTAGAGGCCAGGGATGTAGCTCGGGACACAGTGCCTGCCTGGCAAGTGAGAGACCCTGAGTTTGATTTCCAGTAGCAAAAACAAAACAAAACATAACAAAACAAACAAAAAGTTATTAGAGAAAGCATCAAGTTGTAAGGATAAGCCCAGAAGAGTAACAGGAGATCCTTTAACAGAAACATTAAAGAGCAGGTAGGATTCAAATGAAGTTTTTCCATCCCTATAGGAGAGCATTTGGCAATGCAAATCATTTTATCATAATCCTGCAAGGCTTTGGCCTGCTGTCTGATCCACCTCTACCACTACAGAGTATATTCCAAAAAGAATTAAAGTCTGTATGTTTTGGTGACACATGCATACCTACGTTTATAGTGGTGCAATTCACAATAGCTAACACATGGAAATAGCCTATATGCCTGTCAGTAGATGAGTGGATAATAAAATGTGTTCTATGTGCACAGTGGAGTATTATTACAGCAGAAGAGAATCATGTCACCTGGAGGAAAATGGATGGAACTACAAACCATCATGTTGAATAACATATCTTCTCTTATGTGAAAAAATGATAAAGATAGATAGAAAGATAGATGGGTGATAATAGGAAATTAGAAGGTAGACTTTTGGAGATAGAGAAAGAGTTCAGCAGGAGGGGGAGCAAAGAAAGGGTTAATGAGACAAAGATCAAATATGTTAAATACATTTACCAATTTATCCAAAAGAACCTCAAGATCCTGTATTTCTAGCATGCTCTAATAAAAGAAACTGCAAGCTAAAAAAAAGTCAGGCCCCCTGAGACTTGTGAGAATGACATGGTATCTGGAATTTTGTAGCCAACTTATTAGAATAATGGGGGCATGATTAAGGGAAGGGGAGAGAGACTCGGTAGTGATGGGAAGAGTCCCGGTGAATTTACAGAGCAACATACCAGTTTATTCACCTCACATAAAGCAGTATTGTCATTTAAGTCCAACTGAAAATCCGCATTACTAGTCAAATTGGCAGCCTAATAAATAGTACAGAAATGATAGGGTGGTCAGCAGCTAAACCCTGAAGTTAGAGAATTTTATCTGAGGCAGGAGGAGCAGCTTGCACTATTGCAATCTGATGTTGATAGTGATGAATGGTGTATAATGACAGTTTAAGACAAGATGCTCTAGCACAATAAAAAGAAATTGTCAAAATGTGTATTCCTTGGCACAAAATAAGAACCTATAAACTCAACCTTTACAGCTGAGAGAAAAGAAAGTAAACATCCTGGCCTGTCATTAATCCTAGATATGAACCATAAACTTAGAATTCATTGAGTACTTCAAACTTTATTTTTAGAAATGTGTATCTAATGTGATCACCATAATTTTCAAGTGACATGTAATTTACCAAAGATTGAATTTGTGTCTTTCCTATTTATTAAGTTTGTATAATTTAAATGTGTATTTTGCATAAACATTTTGATACCCCAGAAATACTTTTGAATCCTTTGAATCTTCATATTTTAAAGAAACTGGCATTTTTTTCTAGGAAAAAATGAATAAAAGTATTAACATTTCAAAACATGACATGTAAGTGCACTTTACATGTGGCAAAATATTATTTTATCTTTAATTGAACAGATATATCTTTCAACTGTTTGCTTTAAAGCTTTTCCATCTCCACATCTTTAGGGGCTGTTGTCATATTTATGAGCACACAAGACAGTTATTAAGTGGATATTTAAGGAGAGAGGAAATGGTTATACTTCTGAAGTATTTAAATTACTTTTATAAGTTCCTTCACTCATTGTTTAGATTTTTTAGGAATATTACAATGGTACATAATTTTAAAAATTATTTTTGAAAGGTGCATCCCAAGACTGCCACCACTTGAACCCCCTTTGTGATTTAACATAGTGCTAGCACCAGTAAATACAAAAGTACAACTTATTAAAGAGCAATATAAGTATGTACAGCTAGTGCTCCAGAAAAGTATGGAAAATTACATTTAATTTTTATCATTCACAGATTATATATGCACTTTATGTGGATCTTCTACCTCATTCTCTTTCAACCAATACATAACTCTAATTCAGTCAAATCACACCTACATAAAAATAAGTTCTGCTGCACTTTTAAGGTTCATCATAGAGCAGCACGATCTTTGTTCATCCAGTTACTCAATACTGAATTCCTTTTCTTAGATGGATCTCAAATATTCAGGAATAGGCTACTATTACTTCCTATAGTTTACACTGCTAGATTCATCATTTTCATAAAATGACCTTGCTTATAAGTTTCACGGAGCAATAGTCTATTTTGTACACCAATCTACATTAGAAGTAGAATATCGTCAAATTCACTCCATGTCTCACAAATATTTATGAAATTAATTAATAGGACAACTAGATAGTTTTTATTGGAAATGAGAGTTATTCAGTTCAAACTACAAGGCAAAAGGGTCCTGGTAAAAGAACTTAACTGAAGTAATAGAAGTTTAACTATAAATGGACCCTGTACAGAAGACCCATTATAACTGCAATTTATATGACTATATACTGACCATTCAGTATGCTTGGTGGCTCAGTGAGATCAGAGATGAACCAGAAACAGTTGATGAAGCCATATTTAATATTAGTTAGCCAGAGCTCTAGGAATTATAGTCAGTATTGGGAATGCTTCTTTCTAATCTTTCTTTTCTTAGAATCACTGTTTTGTTATTTCTCTCAAACTAAAAAGTGGTTTGATCACATTGGCTGTTGATAGTTTGAAAAGCTCACATAGAAAAATCATGCTTGACAAAAACTGATTTTCAGAATTCTATTTTATCAAAAATCTTGAGAAGAGTATTGTTGAGCAGACCAAATGATATTTTCTTCACAGAAGATTTGCCATTAAAATTTTGTGAATGCATTTCCTTAAAATAAAAATAGTCTCCTAAGGGCACACCTGGCCATTTGAGAGTGCTGTGCAAGACTCTTGGCCCGCGGACCAGCCCTGGTGACCTGGACTGCTCCACCACAACCCGGGCTGCTCTTTCAGCAGCCTTTGGTCTGGTGTGTTGCAAAAGCATTGGCATCTGCATGACAGAGGCACCATTGGTCTTAAAGGCACTGTAAAGAGTTGGAACTGCAGTGAAAGGATGGAAGAGAGTCTCTCCCAGAACTGTCAATGGAAATGGAAGCCAACTGGGAGAGTGAAGAAACATGTGGACTACCGCCATCACCTTGTTTTGAAATCCATTTTATCTCCCATGCTTCCAGAACTCCCATGAGATGAGGTCCACTGGAAGAGAAGAAAGGGGGCATGCTACAGTGGCTGGTGGGTTGTCAGGACTGGAACCTCTTATGCAGCCTGAGGGGCAGTTGGGACCTGCAATGGGACAAACAGGAAAATCCTGTATAATCTGTCCTGGAAACCAGAAATCTCACTGAATCTACCTGGATTTCCCCTAGTTTGCTGAGATCCATGGATTCAGCTGTGCATGCTGCATCCTAGGTTGCATACCAATTGTAGTAGACTCCTATCTGGAAGTCAACTCTTTTTTCCCCTCCTTTCTTTTCTTTTCTTTTCTTTTCTTTTCTTTTCTTTTCTTTTCTTTTCTTTTCTTTTCTTTTCTTTTCTTTTCTTTTCTTTTCTTTTCTTTTCTTTTCTTCTTCATTCATTTCCCTTTTGTTCTTGTTTATTCCTGGTCCCTCTAATCCTATTCCCAACTTCTTTTTCTATCCCTTCATGTCCCCAACCCTTTCTAAGTGAACTTCTTGGAGAGTAGTTGTATTGAAGGGCTTACTACCTGTAAACATATTTCTGGCAGGTCCTTGATATTAATGCAACCATAAGTCTAGTTATGGAGTTAAAAATATCAAAATAATAGCTACCATAACCCATCATTTTCTAAGCTGTATTTGATTTTATTATTGCTGAGTGTATAAATTTGGCCAAGGTAACTTGATTGTTCTAGCCAGTCATTCTTCCTGGTTTATCAAGACTAAAATTGTTGAAAGCCATTAAATACCCTAAATCCAAAGAGCAAATATACCAGAAAGACAATCTAAGAAGCAGACATTCCCTAAGGGCCTCAAATTAAAACAATAAAGATTCTGGTAATAAGCAATTTTCAAATACTAAATTAAACCAAGGACTTTAACATTAACAAAAAGATGGAAATGTAAAGAAACTCAAACAAGACACAAGTCCAAACTTGCAGCTCAACAAAAGAAAATTCATAGGTTGAGGTGGAATAATCTGGAACTCATCCACCTAACATTCTTGAACTGCCAACAAAAGAGGCTATAGAAAAAATGAAATCAGAAATAATTTCTCACATAACAATAGAGATAGCAATCCTGGTGAAAGCCACAGATAAAAAAAAATAGAGGAGCTAAGGAACTTCATGAAATCAAAGCATATGAAACAAATGGAATCCAATAAACAGATTCAAATGGAAATTCAAGAGCTTAAAAACTCTACTGAAAGTTTATACAGTAGAATCAATAAATTTGAGGATAGAATCTCAGAAGATAGAGTGGCAGTTAGCAACCAGAAAAGGAAAGATGTATTAAAAATAGAGAGAAATCATGAGAAATCAATCCAATAGCTGCTTGTTGATGCAAAGAAGAACAACACAAGGCTGATTGGAGTCAATGAAACTAGGAGACAGTGCAAACATCATAAAAAAATGTTCACGGAAATAATGGTAGAAATTTCCTGAACAGGAAAAAAGAATTTGACATACAAATGAGTGAGACATATAGGACTCCTACTAGCCATGATCAAAACTAATTCCAAACCTATGCATATTATAGTCAAGACTCCAGAAACCCCACAGAAGAACAAAATATTAAAAGTAATTGGGGAATAGAATCAAATCATATATGAAGGAAAGCCCATCAGAATTTCACTGGAGTTTTCAACACAAACTCTCAAGTCAAGGAGAATCTGGAGTTTAGTATTTGAGCCCTAAAAGAAAAACAATCTCCAACTTGTACTGATGCATCCTGCAAAATCTATCTTTCAAAATCAGTGGAGAAATAAGATATTTCTACAAAAAAGAAAACTTGAGAAACTTCATGAATGCTAAACCAACATGCCAAAAAAATTCTAAACAATATCATAGAAAAAGATCATGAGGGCCAAAACCGTAAGAGGCCCCACAGTGTGAAGTCCGTGGAGAAGGAAAGAAATTAAATGGAAAGGAGGGATAAAAAAATAAAAGAGCTAATAACAGGAAAATGTCATGACAAGGATAAGTCAATACATTACCAGTTATAACCATTCCTGTTAATGGCCTCAAATCACCGATTAAAAGAAACAGACTGGAAAATGGATTAAAGAGTAAGATTCAACAAAATGCTATCTATGAGAAACACACTTAATTCAAAAAGAAAGTCATAGGCTGAAAGTAAAAGGACAGAAAAAAATTTCTAAGCAATAGGACTTTATAAAAAGCCAGGAGTGGCTGGCTCATATGCAGAGAAAGATTTCACACAGAAACTACTTAAGTGAGAAAAAGAGGGTCACTACACCCTTGTAAAGGGAACAATCCAAGAGAAAGAGATGACAATCATAAATATAAATGCACTAAATGCTAGTGCACCCAACTATACAAAAAATATCAATGGACATAAAAAATAAAATAGCACTGCTGGGTATGGTGGCTCACACCTGTAATCCCAGCACTCGGGAGACAGAAGCAGGAGGATTGCTGAGTTCAAGGCTTGCCTGGGCTACATAGTAAGCTCAGAGCCAGCCTGAACTACAAAGCGAGACCCTGTCTCAAAAAAAAAAATAGCACTAATGCCGCCGGGCATGGTGGCTCATGCCTGTAATCCCAGCACTCGGGAGGCAGAGACAGGAGGATTGCTGAGTTCGAGGCTTGCCTGGGCTACATAGTGAGCTCAAAGCCAGCCTGAACTACAAAGCGAGACCCTGTCTCAAAAAAAAAAAAATAGCACTAATGCAATAGTACTGGGGTCTCCAATCCTCCACTGTCACAGACAAATCAACTAGACAGAAGAATCGATAGTATAATATTTTGAACAAATGGTCTTAATAAATATCTATAGAGAATTCTACCCAACAAAATCAGAATCCTCTTAATTGCACACAAGTCATTTTCCAAAATGGACCATATGCTAGTTCACAGAACATGCTTAAGTAAATGTAAAGCAACTGACATTATCCCCTGTATATTGTCACACTGTAATACAATGAAATTAGAGATGAATAGCAAAGAAATTCCAAGAACCTCATAAATACATGAAAATTGAACAACACCCTCCTAGAAAACAATTTCTACAACTAAATAATAATTCTGATACGAAATACAAACATTTGTGGGGTGCAATGAAAACAGTCCTATGGGGGAAATTCATAACAGTGAATATCCATATTAGGAAAATAGAATGAGCTCAAGTAAATGACCTAATGCTGAACCTCTGGCTCCTAGAAAAAGATGAGCAAGACAAAGACAAAGCTCCTATAAGTGAAGAAGTTACAAAGATCAGAGCAGATATCAGTGCCATGAATACCAAAAAAAAAAAAAAAAACCAATAAAAAACAAGAGCTGGGTCTTTGAAAGAATGAATACAATTGACAAAAACCTTATTGAAAATAGGATCTTAGTCTCAAATTATGCAATTATGAATGAAAACAGTGTAATTACAGTAGATCCAGCAGAAATCAAAAGGATTCTCAACTCTTATTTTAAGACATTGTACTCAATAAAATGGAAAAGATGGAAAAAACTGACAGATTCCTAGACACATATGAATTACCAAAGGTGAACCAAGAAAACATAGAAATTCTAAACAACACATTATCAGCTAATGAAATTGAAAACATAATTAAAAATTTACCAACAAAGGAAAGCTCAGGCCTTGAAGTTTTTACTGCTAAATTCTACAATACATTTAGGAAAAAGCTAATCCCATTACTTCTCCAACTCTTTAATGAAATTAAAAGGGAAGTAGTACTTCCAAATTCATTTAGGGAAATGAGCATTATGTTGATTCTGAAAGCAGAGGATAACCCACCTAAAAAGGAGAACTATACATCAATTTCCCCAATGAACATAGAGGCAAAAATCCCCAGTAAGTTTCTTGCAAACAGAACACATAATTAAGATCATACACCCTGACTGGGTGGGATTCATCCCTGAGATACAAGGTTGTTTCAACATATGTAAATCAATAAATGCAATTCACTGTATTAACAAAATCACTGTATTAACGATCATATGATCTTCTCAATAGATGCAGAAAAAAAACATTTGACAAGATCTGAAACTCATTCAATATAAAAACTATACAGAGCCAGGCATAGTGGCTCACACCTGTAATCCCAGCACTCAGGAGGCAGAGGCAGGAGGATTGTTGAGTTCGAGGCTTGCCTGGGTTACATAGAGAGCTCAGAGCAACCCTGAACTACAAAGCAAGACCTTGTCTCAAAAAAATACAGAAAATTGGGATAGTCTTTACCTCAACTAAATAAAGGTTATCTATGAAAACCAACAGCCAACATTTACAGCAAAAAATGAAGTCCTACACACAAAATGTGCAAAAGGAAATTCACTATCACCACTCCTATTCAGTGTATTTCTGGAAGCATGGGCAATAACAATAAGACAAGAAAAAGAAATAAAAGGAGTCAAGATAGAGAAAGAAGAATTTAAATTTATTATTTGTAGATGACATGATTTTTTATACAGAACACCCTAAAAAATGAGCTGAGATTCATCAGAGTAGCTGGATTCAAGATCAACTCCTACATATCAATTACCATCTTGTATACAAAGAACAGATTCACCCAAAAAGAAATTGCTGAAACAGTTCCTTTCACAATAGCACCCCAAAAATGAAACACCTAGGAATCAATCCAATGAGAGAGGTAAAAGGCCTTTACTCTGAAAAATACTGAACTCTAAAAAAAGAGGTAGAAAAGGATATCAGAAAATGGAAAAGCATCTCTTGTTCCTAGGTAGGAATGACAAATATACTGAGAATTGCAATATTTCAAAAACTGTTGAATAGATTTAATTCAATCTCAGTTGAAATTCCAACAGCATATTTCACAAAACTAGGGGAAACATACCAAAACTTCATCTGGAACCAGAACCTGAGATAACAAAGGCAATTCTAGACAACAAAAATAAGTCAAGGGGTATCAAGATCCCAACTTGAACCTATCATAGAGGTACTGTGATGAAGACAGCATGCTACGGGCAAAGAAACAAACTTGATGATCAATGGAACAGATTAGAAGACACAGAAATAACTCCAGATACATTACATCACCTCAACAAAGGAGACAAACATCTTCACTGGAAAAAAATAGCCTTTTTAATAAATGGCTGTAGAAAAATTGATTCTCAAATTGCCAATGATTAAAATTAGACATATTTCTCACCATATACCAAACTAAAATAAAAATGTATTAAAGATCTAAATATTAAAACAGAAACCCTAAACCTACTGGGTGAAAGGCTACATAGAACTCTTGAAGACAATGTCATAGGAAAATATTTCATGAACAAATCCTTAGTCCTACGTGAATAAACATGAAGAATCAATGACTAGAATTTATTCCTCTTAAAAACCTTCTACATAGCAAGAGAACCCACCAATAAAGTAAAGAGAAAACCCAAAACATGGGGAAAAATTATCAGCTATTGCTCAGATAAAACCCTACTATCTAGAATATACAAAGAACTTTAAAAAATTAGAGTCTCCCACATTTAAAGACTCAATCCAAAAATGGGCATCCAAAATGAAAAGATATTTTTCAGATGAAAAACAGAATCAGCAAAGAAACATATAAAAACGTGTTCAACATTAGTGGTCATTAGAAAGTTGCAAATGCAAACAACACCGATTCCATCTCACTCCAGAAAGAATTGCAGCTATGAAGAAATCAACTAATAACAAATGCTGGCTGGGTTGTGTGGAAATTGCAATATTTCTTCACTGTTAGTGGGAGTGTAAACTGGTGCAAACAATTGAAAATCAATAAGGAGATTCCTAAAAAAATCTAGGATTAGAGGTCCCATTTAACCCTGCTATTTCCCTGTTAGTTATATTCCCAAAAGACTTAAAAGCATCTTGCCACAGCTGTACATGTGCACCCATAAGCAGCTACTCAGTTTGTAATAGCTAAATCATGGAAATAGCCCAGATGCCCATCAACAGGTGCCTGGATTAAAAAAAAAAAGTGCTTTTTTTTTAACAGAATAAAATAGAGTACTACTCAGGCATAAAGAATGATAAACTAGAGACATTTATAGCTAAATGGATGCATAATTAGGCCATACTCTTAAGTGAAATAAATAAGACACGTGTAAACACTGAATAATTTCTCTGGTCTGAGAAACTTAAAGTACGAGAATTATAGTGTATAATAAATATTACCAAGTAGGTAGAAAATATTCAAGGAGGAAGGGGAACAAGAAAGAGGAAGTAAGAAAAAGAAAGTAAATGAGGAGGGGTATAGGTTTGATGGATGTATCTTGATGTGTTTTACATTCTATATTATAATAATGAAACAAAATAGAGGCTGAGCAGCTGTCAGTGTGGATGTACATTTGTAAGGACTTGCTAATTTTTTAATGTTTAATGTGTTAATATAGTAATAGAAGAGATGGCTAAGAATCCAAACATTTATTTTAAGCAATAGTTCATTATTACTATAGAGAAAAATTGATCAAATGTCCATGTGCTCCCAGCATTTTCCCCCTGCAGTCGGGTCAGGATCATGCCAGTTGGTTGGGACCACTGGATTATGTACAGATGTTCTTGAGTAATTCTGGCCTGAGTTATTTAACATTTGTACAATTTCCTTTCTTGCTTGTCCTGTGCCACTGAGATTTTGGAACCAATGTATCCTTACGGCATAGCTTCAATTTGCACCAAGGTCACCTTTTCTATCTTAGACTGTGCAAAAGTGAAGTTTCCATTTATGCCCTTGAAATAATGGAGGTTTTTTTTTTAATTGTAGCATTTAGCATTAAGTGGCCTGTAAATAAGTGTGTTCTGAATATGATTTGATGGAGAAAATGAGACTTTGGACTTAGGAAATTTATATCAAAATTCAAACCCTGTAATTTCTTGAGATAACTTTGGGCCAGTTCTTTGAACTTCTGCAAGTATTAGTAAAATGAGGATGCTAATTTTGTCTGTTTCTCAAGGGTATGGTTAGTATTCTGTAAAATGTTTGAAAAATACTGCTGAGGATATACTGTATTTTTTTATGAGCTGACTTTTTTGTGGGGCAGTATGTGGCAGCAGTGGAGATATATATATACATACATATATATATATGTATATACACACATACATATTATAAATCTATGTATATACACACATACATATTATAAATAAATACATATTTGTTTATATTTATATTTATATTTTTAATCACACTTACATAAAAGGAATTCCAGAACTGCTTCAGAAAGTGGCAAGAACAGTGGAGTGTGTTTGAAATGAAATATTTTGAGGGGAATTAATGATAGCACCTTTTTACTGTAATAACCATTATAATTTGAATGTTCACTGTGTCTTTAGTATATGTGCTGCCGAAGTGAGCACTTGCTGTGTCTTTAGACCACATCCCCTAGAAGGATGGTTCTCGAGCAGTGGCAGTGAACCTACGGCACGCTGGCCCTAGGAAGGTGTCATTACCCTTGAGAGCTCAAAACTTTTGCCATCAGTGTTTTGTGTTATCTGGCCCAGTGTTGCTCCTTAGCAGATGAGGAACTAGAGGTTTAAGCAACTGTGCTCTCCTTGGGAAGGGATGACTGCTGAGAGCTGCAGTAAACTCCCTGGCCTTCTGCAGCTCAGTTTTCTCTTTGGAAACACACTGGCTCCCATACCGTGGAGCTATTTTACATTCTTTTAGTGGATAAATGTCATCAGTCTAAGAAATTTTTTTAATTCAGTAATTTGTCCATAATTCTTTATTTCAAAGAAAACTCCATAGATTCCTCTTAAGCAAGATATCAACAAAGTTCATTAAATACCTTGAACAGGATCTCAGTGCATACGTTTGAGTCCATAAAATGATGGCCATGTCACCCCAGAACATGGAAGTGCTTTTGTTCTCCCCCGTAGTCCTATCTTTTACCTTCTTGTACTAAGCAGTTTCTCTGCATGTTTCCTTTCCTAAACTCCTTCCTTTTGATTTAGCTTCACTCCCTGCATCAATAATATCATTGCTCCAGCTGGAAACTTCCAGCTGTCTTTCAGGGCTTTGTCCTTCAGTCGTGTTTAACCAGTGACTATGTTTCTTCTAAGTTTTACAACTATTCCTAATTCCTGTAGTATGCTAGGAACATTAATACTGGAGCTATTGCCTCGCAACATCTTTCTTGTAAATCATCTTAAAATATTCTTTCAAATTTAACACTTATAAAATTCTCTGTTGTCAATTTATGAAAAGTTGTGAGTTTCAGCAGGAAATCAGCAGTCTTCTAGGACAGAATCCTAAGTGTGTTTCTCTCTTGACCAATACTTTTTTTCCCCTAAACTGGAAATTGATTATTTATGTCTGTGAACTATTCTAATCATTAGTCCTTAAATGTTACTGTGCATTCCCAGGTGTAGACACTTGCTCATATTTATTATTTGAGGATTATCTTCCTTGTTGCTTTCTGTCCCTGGGATTTACCTTAAATTCTGCCTCTTTTAAGAAAACTTCTCCAAAGGCTACTACACATGTTAATTATTTTTTTGTTTTAAACTGCTTTGGTACTCTCATTTAACCTGTTCCATATGCTTTACACTTATTATGTTCTTGTTTTTATAGTTGTATTTTATGTTAATCATCCATTTGACCGTGGCTTCTGTCCCACGTGGGCAGTCTTTGATATTGCTACTATTCCCAATTTAGGCATCCTATTTATAATACACACTGCATATAGACATTTTAAAAATAAAAAGCACAAATCATAATAAAACTGGAAGAATGAGACACTCTGCATGTAAACATTTAAATCTTTAAAAACCAGGACTATTGTAATTGAAGGTATCATTTTATTTCAACATTTACTGAGAACCTGACATTTACTGGTCATCATGCTATGTGCTGAGGATAGAGGAATAAATTAGACACAATTCTTGATATGAAGGAGAAAGCTTCTAAAACAACAGCAACAACAACAACAACAACAACAAAATTAGGTTTGTAAGGGGTAGTGATGGGTGGCTGAGCAGGGTCGCGTGACGATTCTAAGAGGCAGGAAACATTTCCTTTCAAAAAGTAGTCTGCCCTGAATCTATTTGATTTCAACCTGGAGCAAAAAGAGTCTGCGTGAGAGCAATGCATTCGTCTTTATCAGGCTCTGAGCTGTGCCTGTCATCCATGGCACAACGCCTAGTTCTCCATTGTTTACAATAACAAATGATTTAAAGTGAGTAAAACTCTCCTAAATCCTGTTGTATGATTATAATAATGAGGGATTAAAAAAACCAAAAATCATAGTTAGGTTTGTTGCATTTGCCCATCTGCAACTGCAGGTATATTTTATAGCTGAAGTTAGACGTAGGTAACTCTGCTGCCAAGAACAATTGAGAATGTCAAGCGTAGGGGAACCGAGCAGAGCGTATGGGCTGTGGCTGTGCCTCCTAGAGGAGCCGACTTGCTCTGCATCTTTTCACTGCCTGAGAAATAAAGGTCTCCAGCAACTTACAGCAGTGAACAATGCATCTGCAATAAAAGGACACTTAGTTGCTTTATATATTTGTTGGCTGAAGAAAGTTATTTGTAAGAAATCACAGTATGAAATTCTAATACCAGATTTGTCATATTCACAGAGTCAAATACTAAATACTAGTAGACACCAATTAAGCAAATAATAATGAATTGTTATTGTGGTCATTCTGTTGTATACAACAACTTGCACAGTACAGCATCCAAATTTTCATTGTTCCTCTAATAACCATTGGAGAATTAAGACATTTTAAAGTCCTTGTTTCCTTCCAGTACTTTTTTTTTTTTTTTTTTTTGAGACAGGGTCTCACTTTGTAGTTCAGGCTGGCTCTGAGCTCACTATGTAGCCCAGGCAAGCCTCGAACTCAGCAATCCTCCTGCCTCTGCCTCCCGAGTGCTGGGATTACAGGCGTGAGCCACCACGCCCGGCACTTCCTTCCAGTACTTTTTAATGCTGTTATTCAGTTCTGTTCTCCTTTTACTGGGTATGATCACTTCCCACATCCAGGTTTAAAAAGCCACCTACTTGAGTGTGATGTCTTATTTATATTTGCACCTCTGACTTTATTAAACTCTGGTGTTGTGATTGCTCCCACTGCATTCTGGACATCCCCAGCAGAATCTATGATTTTTTTCAACCAGAGCTATTCTTCTCCAAGTATCACTCTCTGAAGATGGTTTAAATCACCTGGTAGATAATCCAAATTATTTTTTCACTTACCCTCCACAGTCAACATGAAAATTCCATTAAATTGACTCTACATATTGCTGTAGTCCTACTCACAATACCACTGTTTCTTGCATGGATTCTTCCATAGCCCCTCATCAGCTCTTCTACTATTTATTTATTTTTTACAAATTTTTACAATTTCATTTTTTACTACCAAAATGAGCATTAAATGATATTTATCAAGGAGCTCTGAGGACATTCAGTGGCAGAGTGCTCACCTAGCTCCTATGGGTCTGAGCTTCATCCCTGGCACTGCAAGACAAACAAACAAACATTTGTGAAATCATATCATTTGTTTGCTTTGAATTCTGAAATGGCTTAGTTTTATTCTTAAAATATAAATTCTTTAAGGCAGACCAGAAGTCCTATGATTTGGCCTCTCTCTTCTGTCCCCCACCCACTACTGACCTTCTCCTCAGCACTTGGGTCTTTTTTTCTGCTTTTGGAATATACTAAACTTAATCTTCTTTAAGGTCTTATTAAATACCTCTGCCTTGAATCTTTTGTGAAATATTTTGACTTTTTTAGATAGCTTTTTGTGGGTATTGGGATGTACTACAGATTCTATCTTATCTATACGGATTTTTTTTTTTTACTACCTAATTACTACCTTTTTAAATTTGACTCTCATTCTTCAGACTCTCATTCTTTTCAGTAATTTCCTTTCTTTTTATTCCATTTAATTTTCTTCAAAGGATTAAATGTTTTAAGGTATCCTGCTGACTAATGAATTTATTTTCTGTCTGTTGTTGTGGCTGAGATCTGGAAAGTCACCAGTAAGTTTCATGTGCTTAGTGAAAAGTGGTGTGTCATGAGTCCTACACTCATCAGCAAATTAAGTCCCAGACGAATCCAGGGCTAAATGTACTGTTAGAGAGGGGGCCTCGCTGGGAGAGGTGGCTGGAAGGGTTATTCTTGTTATTGGCTCCTTCATAATCTCCAGCAGTCACAAGAGGAGGAGCTTCCCTCTGCCATGCTATTTTTACCTTGCCACTAACTGCCATGGATTGAATCTTCTAAAATATGTGAGTCAAAATGTAGGTGTCCGGGCCGGAGATTTAGCTCAGTGGTTCCGGCGCCTGCCTCGCAAGCGCAAGGTCCTGGGTTCGATGCCGGTAACCACATAGAATGCTGGGCATGGTGACTCACGCCCACTAGCCATCAATACCACATACCACAGTGCCGGGCATGGTGGCTCACGCCTGTAGTCCCAGCACTCGGGAGGCAGAGACAGGAGGATTGCTGAGTTTGTGGCGGCTTGCCTGGGCTACATAGTGAGCTCAGGGCCAGCCTGAACTACAAAGCGAGACCTTGTCTCAAAAAAAAAAAAAAAAATGTAGGTGTCCATGATGAGAAAACTGACTATGGTAGCAATCTTTTTTATTTGAAATAATTCTTCACAGTTTTCACATGATAACATAGATATAAAATTATAATAAAGTTTATTCTCCTTATTTGTAGTAATAATGTTCTGTGAGTTCACCATGTACACTTAGCAAATCTATTGATCTTGCAGGAAATATAGTTTGTTTTCTGAAGGTCTATGTTTCCAGATTTTCATCCAAACATCAGTATATATATATATATATATATATATATATATATATATATATATATATGTATATGTATATGTGTATATATATGTATATATATATGTTAAAATATATGTATTTCTGATTAAACATGGCATATTTAACAATACATCTTAGTGATTTATGAATACTAAATTCATGGCCAAATATACTATAACTCATGCCTGATGCAAGCTTTTTTTTTCTGCTTCTAAGCCATAAAAAAAATTCTTAGGAAAAATAAAGAGAACTATTACACAGTGTTTAGAAATTACATTCTGGCATATAAATGTAAAAGACATGGCATAGACTAGAGTACAGATACTTGTTTACAGTATGAGAGTCAAGAAAAGATGAGCTGCAGATTGTCATGTTGTTCAGTCTCGCCTGGAAAATACATGTCAGTTGACTCATGAGCATGACAGGGATAATATGTCCAAACAGGGTCTCACTGTAGTTCAGGCTGGCCTTGAGCTCACTGTGTAGCCCAGGTAAGCCTCGATCTCAGCAATCCTCCTGCCTCTGCCTCCTGCGTGCTGGGATTACAGGCATGAGCCACCACATCTGGCACTGTGGTATGTGGTATTGATTGCTGGTGGGCGTGAGTCACCATGCTCAGCATTGTATGTGGTTACTGGGATCAAACTCAGGACCTTGCACTTGAGAGGCAGGCGCCGGAACCACTGAGCTAAATCTCCAACCCTAGTACTTCTTTTTTTAAAGTTTTTTGAAAAATCTCTGAAATGTTTGGGAACAGGGTGTATTAATTTACATTCTTAGCAAGAGTGTACCTTACTCTAGAAACAATGCTGATTTTAAATAAATAAATGCATAATGTTAACAAGCCTATGGCAAAAAGAAAGGCACACTCCTACATTTTAAGTATAAAAGTAAATAGTACAACCACCATAGAAATCAGTATGGAAACTTCTCAGATAACTAAATTGATAAATCCATATGAGTTAGCTGTTCCTCTTCTATGAATCTCCCCCAAAGGGCTCAAGACATCATACTACTGTAACACATGCATGCCAGTGTTTATAGTAGCATAATTCATAATAGCAAAATCCTGTATATCCATCAACAGATGACTGGATAAAGAATATGTGGTATCTACACATAATGGAATACCACTTGGATATAAAGGACAAGTTGGATACATTTGCAGTAAAACTAATGCATTTGCAAGATATACTGTTGAATGAAACAAACCAGGCACAAAAGCTTAAGTACTATATGATATCTCTTATTTGAATAAAGCAAAATACAGAGAGGTCAAAAAAGCATGGACTGAATGAGATAGAGGAATGCATCTCTTAAAAATGAGGAGTGAAAAGATTAAGAGTGGGAGTGGAGGGCAGTGGAATGAATAGAATAAAGATATGTCATGTAAAGGAACCTAATAACTTGAACAATTGTAAACATTGTATGCCATAAATATGAGCTAAGATTAATAATACAAAAAGAACGAAAATGAGGAAAAGAGAATTAGAGGAAAGAGGGGGAGGAGAGAGGAAGGGGAAAGAACTTTTAAAAAGAAACAAGTTGCATTTTGTACTAGTACCCACTCTAAGATGACTGTAAACTATATGTACTGCAAACATGAACTAATAAGAAAATAAAAATAAATTTAAAAAGAGTGCTTATTTATTTACAACATTGCTAACACTTAAAGTTTTGCCTTTTTTGATAATACCCATTCTAATTAGAGTGAAGTCACAGCTGATTGTGGTTTTGATTTGATTTCTGTAATGGGTAATGATTTGAAGCACTTTTTTTTTTTTTTTTTTTTTTTTTTTTTTTTTTTTTTTTTTTTTTTTTTTTTTTTTTTTTTTTTTTTTTTTTTTTTTTTTTTTTTTTTTTTTTTTTTTTTTTTTTTTTTTTTGAGACAGGGTCTCGCTTTGTAGTTCAGGGTGGCTCTGAGCTCACTATGTAGCCCAGGCAAGCTTCAAACTCAGCAATCCTCCTGTTTCTGCCTCCCGAGTGCTGGGATTACAGGAGTGAGCCACCTTGCCCCGGCACTGTGGTATGTGGTATGCGGTATTGATTGCTAGTGGGCGTGAGTCTCCATGCCCAGCATTGTCTGTGGTTACCGGGGATCGAACTCAGGACCTTGTGCTTGCGAGGCAGGCGCCGGAAGCACTGAGCTAACCCTCCGGCCCTTGAAGCACTTTTTTTTACTTGCCTATCAGCTACTTTTAAATATTCTTTTGAAAATATGTGTTCTTTATCTGACTTTGAAATTTTCTTTTGATCCTGAATTGTTTACCTTAAATTTAGACATTAATTCTCGTCAAATGTGCATTTACACATTTCCTCCCATTCTGTAGTTTTCTCCTGGCTGATTATTTCCTTTACTGTGAAGATTTTCTATACTTTTTAGTTAAATGCAATCTCATTTGTTTCTTTCTGCTTTTGTCTATGCCCACGTTGATATCCTGAGTATCTACCCTGTGTTTTCTACTAGCAGCTTCATATGTTACATTTAAGTCTTTAATACATATTAGTTGATATTCTCAACTGGTAATTTATAAAAGATTTAATTTAATTCTTCTGTTTATGAACAGCCAGTCTTCTCAGAGCCATCTAATGAAGAGATTATGTGTTTTGGCGCCTTTTTCAGATATCAGTCCTAGGGGCCAGATTATCAGCCATTTAAGAAATGTAACTTCAAAGTACCAATATTCCACCTCTCCAGGAAGAGTGGATACCATCAGGAAATCAACCCATATCAAATTCTGGCAAGATTGTGGGATTTTCCCATTGTTGGTGGGGCTATAAACTGATATAACCACTATAGAAATCAGTATAAGTATCCTCAAAAAACTAAAAGTCAAAATTCCATTTGACTTACCTATTCTCCTTCTGGTTATTTTCCCAAAAGAGTTAAACTTATCCTATTACCAGGATGTATGTGTCCCCATGTTACTTACAGCAGTGCAAATCATAATAGGTATGTACTGGAAACAGTCTTTTTATCAACAGCTGAGTGGATAAAAATAACGTGGTATTTAAATACAATGAAGTACTACTATGCTACCAAAAAGGATAAACTTGAGTCATCTGTAGGCAAATTAGTGCACCTTGAGACCATAATATTAAGTAACTCAGACATACAAGATTAAATATTGTATGGTTTTTCTTATATGAAAAACTCAATGTATACATAAAGTTCAAAATAAGAGACAGATAATAGGAAAAAGAGGAAGTATTATAATTCAGTGTGAACAGTGTATCTAAAAGTATACTTCAAAAGAACTTAGCTAACTTTCTTACTATTGTAATCCTACCATGTAATAAGTTAGGTCTAATCCTTCAATGCTAGAAAATTAAAATTTAATCTATCTCTATATGTTCAATAAATATATAAGTAGTTCAATAAATATAGAAGTAGTTTGAATTTTAATTCTCTAACATTGAAGGTTTAGAGCTAACTTATTTGTGCATATATTTAAGCATTTACATTTAAATGGTTATGTATCAATTTTCAAGACTGTTGAGGAAGTTTATGATAAAATGACACTATAAGTCAAGAATCTTCAATTTTAAATGAAAAACAATAGCCAGATAGCAAGAAGGAGAAGCAGGACATTATTTGTGTACCTATATATTTAGCTATCTATTTTACATCTAACTATTCTATGCATTACCTATCCCACCATGTATACACCAGACTGGCAAATGTTTATTCCATTTACTTTATATTAACACCCTATGAATCTCTCTCAGAGAGTCAAGGACAAGTAATACTTCTGTGATTGTTAATTGTGATACGTCAACTAGGTTTAAGTAAGAACTGCTAACAGATTGTAAATACGGTTTATGTCTGTGAATGATTAACATGTAGTGTGCAAACTGATGGGGAATGACCAATAAGTTTGTGGCCTGGATAGAATTTAAAAGGAAAGAAAACGGAAGTCTTTTCACTTTTTGGAGGTGCTACAGTCTTAGGCATTGCCTGTGGATGTTGGTCTTCAGCAGTGACTGTTCAGTATCGCAGTACAGATGCTTCAACCTTGCAATGCAAATTCCTAGGCCTTCAGACCCAGACTATACAGGTAACTACAATGAGCTTCCACATCTTTTTATTTTTTGTCTTAATTGAATTCTTTATTGATACATTTTATATACAGTTCACAATCACACTCAACCGTGGGGAATTTGTACCAGTATATGACAAGTTAATTCTCATATTTATCCATATCCCTACCCACCCATAACCCCCTACCTCTTTATATACATGCTATTTCTTTTTCTTTCTGAATCATATTTGACCTTTGACCAAATACTCTCTCAAGCACACAGATGGTCATTTTGGAATCTTCCATCTTCAGTTTTGCAGGTAGATATTATGATTCTTCCACTCGCATTCTGTAATATATATTTATATGTATTATAATTTATACATTATATAAATGTATAATTATAATAATTATTATATATGATTATTATAATTTATATATATAAAATTCATCCTGTTCTTTCAGTGAACCTTAACTAATACAAATTCTTTCCTAGCACATGATATTTTACACAAACAAT
Organism: Thryonomys swinderianus; assembly: GCA_004025085.1. NCBI lineage: Eukaryota > Metazoa > Chordata > Mammalia > Rodentia > Thryonomyidae > Thryonomys > Thryonomys swinderianus. Next base: position 34,798 of record PVIC010005093.1, read on the forward strand.
TCTGAGATCCCAGATAGCTAAAGAGAGTATAATGGATTCCATACTTTTCATTGCTTGTCAGAAATGAATTTTTTAATTGAATGCTTTATTGGTACAATTTATATACATCTCACAATCACATATAACATTGGGGGATTTGTACCAGTACATGACACAAGTTAATTCTCATTTTTACCCATATCCCTACCCACCCACACTTCCCCACCCCCTTTATACATACTCTTTTATTTTCTTTCAGAATCATATTTATTCCTTCCCCTCATTATATTCTCACACCAAATTTCCTATGGAAATTGCCCACTTTATAAACGCTATCATACTTTCTAGAGTTCATTTGCATCTACAGGTGTCCATGTCAAAGACAAGATCTGGTATTTGCCTATCTATGATCTATTGATTTCACTTATTAGTATATCCTCCAGGTGTCTCCATTTGCACATAAATGAATCAATCTTGTAATTCTTTATGGCAGAATAATACTCCATTTTGTAAAAAAAAAAAAAAAAAACCCAAAACTTCTTTATCCATTCTCCAGTTGATGGGCATTTGGGTTATTTCCAAGATTGAGCTATCATGAACTGAGTTGCTATGAACAATGGTGTACCTCTGTCTTTCCAGTATGATTTTTAAAATTCTTTTGGGTATATTCCTAGCAGGGGGCTAGCAGGGTCAAATGGGACCCCTAGTCCTAGTTTTCTGAGAAATCTCCACACGGATCTCCACAATGGTTGCACAAGTCTGCAATCCCACCAACAGTGGAGAAGAGTTCCTTTCTCCCCACAGCCTTGCCAGCATTTATTGTTGGTTGATTTTGTAATCACAGCCATTCTTTGTGGAGTGAGATGAAATCTCAGTGTTGTTTTCATTTGCATCTTTCGAATGATCAGTGATGTTAAACATTTCTTCATATGTTTCTTGGCTGCTTTGACTTCTGCCTCTGAAAAGTGTGTGTTCATTTCAGATGCCCATTTTTGAACTGGGTCTTTAAACTTGGGGAGGCTGATCTGTTTGAGTTCTTTATATATTGTCGATAATAGCCCTTTGTCTGATAAACAGCTAGTAAAGATTTTTTCCCCATGTTGTTGGTTGTCTTTTAGCAGTGCCAGTGACTTCTTTTGCTGTACAGAAGCTTTTCAGTAGGATGAGATCCCATTTGTTGATTCTTTCTGCTAGTTCTTGTGCTATAGAGGTTTTATTCATAAAGTCTCTGCCTAAGCCAATGTCTCCAAGAGTTTTACCTAACCTGTTTTCCAGCAGGCTTATTGAAAATCTATACTCCAAGAAGATGGAAAATCTAGAAGAAATGGATAGATTCCTAGACACATATGAACTTCCAAAGCTGAATAAAGAGGATATAAAAATGTTAAACAACCCGATATCAATCTGGGAAATTGAAAATGTAATAAAAAACCTACCAACAAAGAAAAACCCTGGTCCTGAAGGCTTCACTGCTGAATTCTACAAAACTTTTAAAGAAGAGTTAATACCAGTACTTCTCAATCTCTTCAATGAAATCGAAAGGGAAGTAGTACTCCCCAAATCAATCCTTGAAGCAACCATCACCTTGATTCCAAAGGCAGGGAAAGATCCCAACAAAAAAGACAATGGCAGAAATGAATTTTAAGGACATAAAAGTTTGAATCTTTTTTGAATTTTTATTTGAATCTTTTCCATAAGAAAAATTTGCATCCAGGGTCTTTAAAGAAGGATATTTTGATAGGTATTGTGAAACAGGAAGAAAATGTGATAAGAGAAAGGGCAGGTAGGGGAACATAGAGAAGAAAAAGAAAAAAAATCAATAGTAAAAAAGAAAAGGAAGGAAAAAAAAACTTGTATACGGCTTGCACATGGTGGAGTTGTAGAGAGGGCAGGAGAAGGGAAAAATGAGAATCAAGTCATTTACAGACACCGATTCTCAATGTTGAATGTGATCATAATGTATGTATAAAACGTACCAATAAAATCATTTTTTAAAAAAAGTACATTTTGGTAAGTTATTTTTAAAAATTGAAGGAAAAATGTGTTGAGTTTTATTAAGTATTACAGCCTGCTGAGTCACCTTTAATTTCATTCAGCCCTCATTTAATCTCTACAATAAATCTGTACACTATGGACTAGTATCTTCCCATTGAATTTATGATGAAATGATAAAAGATTCTAGTTTGGGCTTACTGAATATAGAAAAAGTGATGCTGAGTCTCAGATATTTACAGTTCTATGAGAACTCAGGATGATATAGTCAAGATATATTGCTTATCAGACTCTGTGAAACTATGGAATTAAAGCTTTACAATAACTTCTAATATTTTCCAACAAAAAAACATCTTTCTGTCTACCTTACATAAGCAGCTGCAGCTTTACTGGTATGCAGCCTGCATTAAAGAGACTAATAGCATTGGAACTTATCCTCATAGTAAGGGTGAGACCTTACCATTCACAATTGGTGTCAGCTTGAGTGGGTGAGTCTAAAATATCGTTGCGTTGAAAGCAAATGATTCATGGACATGCTAAAAAGCCTTTAGGAATCCTTTTCATCCAGATCTCTTTTAAAGGATATTAAATTTTCCATCACTGACACTCTGCTGAATAGACCGTGCTGAAGCATTTGTATCCCAGGGTAAAATTGAAATTGAAGGGGTTGTGACATGAGAAACTTAGTAGTGATGTGTCAGGGAGCCCACAAAAGAAAAGGATTGTTTTCTGTTATCAAAGTGTCAAAAACAACAGAGCCTGTTTGATTAAGTGGGTTTTCTGAGTAAAATACAATTCTATGTGTGTGTAGAACTCCTTTACTTCTTCATTTCCCTTCTATGATAATTTCTGGGAGCTAGACATAAAAACCCAGTGACTGGGACCCTTAGTAAACATAAAATGCTCAGAGGGCATGAACATTGACCTGCTTTGGGATGAAACAATCCCATAGTGCAGGCAAAAAAAAGCACGGATTCTGGGTACTGTAATCCTGGGGCTGATGTTAGACCTGTCAGATTTGATTAAGTCATCTGAGTCTCAGTTTTTTCAACTGTAATATGGACAGTAACATCTACATGAAGGATTTATGACAGTCTGTCAAAATGACATAGGATAAAACAAATGATTTTTTCCTCTCTCACGTTTCATTCAGTGCAATATTTCTAAAACCTGATGCGCATGTGTGTGCAACAGAATTTTCTACACATTAAGCAGTTTTCCAGTGCACACCCGTTATGGTATCTTCTGATTAAATTTTATTCAGTTCTGACACTATCTACCTGGGGATAACATAGCATTCCTGGGTAAAGGGCGCAGTTTCACAAAACTATATATACACACACACACACTGTGGTAACAATTATAACATAAGATATAGATGAAGACACCCACAGGACAAGGTACATCGGAAGAATTGTAGAACTTCCATTCCCACGTGGGAGCAGTCACCTTTCAGGATCCTCCATGTGTTCAGCTATCGGAAAGTTAAGGAAATCATGTACAAGCACAAAACAGAATATGGTAGAGAGCAAGAGGGACAGAAAGAAATGAAGAGGGACTCTAAGGAAAAATTACTAGGGAGAAGTAAAGGTATCAAAGGTTGAGAAAGTGTAGATGGAAATTATTAATTACTAATGTATCTCTGTCATAGAAATATGACACCAAATCCTATTAATCTTTATGACTGATAGGTATTAATAGTAACAGTAATAAATAAAACAAAGCTTTCCAAATACTATCCTTTTATGCTTAATGGAAATTTCATTAAGTATGTGTGATTGATTAAGTTATTGACCACTGATGATTTTTAGATAAACATTTATTGGTATATTTTAGAAATATATAATGATACCATTTATCATAGAGAATTCATACCTGATCTCAGTCTTTAGTTCTTCTCCCTTCCACAGAGATCAGACATTGGAACTGAGAGTTTCAGTTCTAATCATACAGTAGATGCTCTTGGCAACAAGCCCTCATTCTGAAGCCATCCAGGATGTCCCTGAGAGTCACCTCATTAGAACAAAAATTCTCTTATCACCAAGGAAATTCCAAGGGATTTAGGAAATCTGTGCTAGCGCTCCGACCACTCAGGAAATTACAAAGGCTTTAAGAGCTCTGTGTCCAAAACAAGGGTCAAAGACCAAATATTGGAGCAAAAGATTCTCCTGATGCCCTGTCTGCAAGGGATTTAAGGAGCTCTGTGTCAGGAATTGGGAGTGGAGACCAGATATGTATGTTTTCTTATATCACAATATCTCAGTGAGTAGCCAATGAAGCCCAGCAATTTTATTCTTTTGCATCACAGACATTAAACTAAAGTTAATGAAATTTCAAGTAAAACTACCAGTTGACAGATTTTTTTCCTCAAAAAATTTTTTTAATTAAATGGCTGCTTCTACTGTACTCTAAAACACCAGTTCTCAAATGTGACAACACATTAAAACCATCTGGGTAGTTTTAGGAAGTGTTAGTACTTACTGACTAATACAGATTTATTCCTCTGTCATTCAAAAATCATGCATTGAAAGGATTATAGTGGTTTCTTTCTCTTTTGTGTCAGTCACTGCCAAATCTCCTACTCAGGTCCTCTCCAAATAAGGCCAGCGGATAGTCCAGTCTTTGTAGGGGGAAATAAGCAGGGTCTGTGGAAAAAGCATTATGTTTTACTTCATATATCGGGTACATATATAGAGTCACAGAACACACAGAATGATAGATACATAGCTTCTTTAAATATCAAAAGAGACAATGAAAATAGACACTGAAATAAGACTGGAGATTTGAGGAATAAAGAAAACCACCACAAAGTAAAACAAGTATGCATCAGATAAGTTTAAGAGATATTAGAAATAAGTAAGAACTGTATTTGCCAAAGGAAATCATTAGGAAGTGAGAAAAAAGTACACACAGACATACATATTATAGTAGAATAAAGAGGCCAAAATCAATGAACTCTTGCCAGGCATGATGGCTCATGCTTGTATTCACAGCACTCGGGAGGTAGAGGCAGGAGGATTGCTGAGTTTGAGGCTTGCCTGGGCCACATAGTGAGCTCAGGACCAGCCTGAACTACAAAGCAAGACTCTGTCAAAAAAAAAAATCAATGAACTCTGGATTATGCAGACTATTCATCTTTTTTTTTTCCATGGTAGTAAAAAATGTATAGATTTTCCTTAGTTTAATAAACTTAAGAGGTCATGTGTGTGTGTGTGTGTGTGTGTGAAAAATATTACAATTCAGTGAGTCAGTGACAATTATAGGGAGAGCAATTTTTGGATTCACAGTAACCACCTGACTTTACAGAGTCTTCTTACAACCCAGAGAGAAGGTGAGTCACCTTCAGAAGAAGCAGTGCTCACTAGTGCTTTGTCTCTCTGAATGTGTCTTACTGATACTGGAAACTGGGGAAAGGTGAGGCTGAAGGTCACAAGATCCCTGGACATGATAAGAAGACAAGAAAGAAACTTTCAGAGTAGTTTCACTAGGGTTGGGGATTTAGCTCAGTGGTTCTGGCATCTGTCTTGCAAATGTCAAAATCCTGAGTTCATCCCAGGTAACCACGTTCAACAATACCAGGCATGGTGACTCATACCCACTATCAATTAGTACCACACACCACAAAGCCGGATGAGGTAGCTCATACCTATAATCCTAGCACAGGAATATTGTTGTGATTTTGAGCCCAGTTTGGGCTACATAGTGAGCTCAGCACCAGTCTGAACTGCAAAATCGAGAGGCTTTCTGGAAAAAAAAAAAAGTAATGTCATTGATTTAGAAATGAATGTAACAGTGGCCAGTTAATTCTTCCAATATCTCCTTTGACGATTTCACTTATAAAGATCAGAACATGTTGTTAAGAAGCTTGTAAACTTAGGCCTTTATGAAATAGAAAAAAAATATTTTCTGATTTTAATTTAGGATGGTCATTTTGGGGATAAACTAACTATATCTATCTTCTAATTTCTGTGAAATTGTGGGATATGCACCACCTAGGATTCTGTGAGGAAGAATACTTTTTATCTTCTTTTAGTTTTTTCCATGACCAGAGATATATAAAAGATATATGTTTTTATTATTTTATTTTTTATGTCGTTCTACAGCTCAAACCCAGGACTTCACAAATGCTAGCAAGTGCTCTACTACTGAACTATATCTTCAGTTTTATGTTTTCTTTTTTGCTACTAGGATTTTTGAGGGAAGGAGAGATAATAGATACATAGAGGCAGGGAAACACAGACACACATACACGAAGAGAGAAAAGCTCTTGAAACTTTCATGTATTCTTGCATCAAAGAGCTGTGAAAATCTAGCTGATGAAAGCAACTATGCCAAGACCTTCAAAAACAGAGCATACAGAACATTTAGGAATAACTAGTTTCTTTGTGCCTAAATTGGTGTTAAAAGTGAAGTTCACTGAAGCAATCACAGAGCTAGAATGTTTTCTCTAGTCCTTTTCAGATCTCTTTTCTGCTCTGTTCACTTGTATAAACTTGGGTAATTGTCATAGTTTCTACGAGAAATGAATTCTATGTTATGTAGCATTATCAGAAAGCCGTTCTTTTGTTCACTGCAACATTGTTGTAGCAGCTATACTCTGCTATGCTCTGCTCTGAAAAGACCATCAGTAAGAGAATACTTACTGAAACGATATGCATCTCTTAAATGGAATGAAGTAGAAGCATTCTCGTGTAATAAGAAATTATCTGCGATAATTAAATATAATAAACAATAGGCAAAGAGTAGAGTATCATCTGTACTATAGAAATTATAATTTCTGGAGAGATATACAAGTATTTGTTCACTGTTTACATCTTGGGAACAAAGATATACAATGAGAGGTGTGCTATTATTTTAGTTCATAAATTCTGAATTTTGTTAAACTACTGATGTAAATTATTTTAAATAAAAATTAATTAAAAATAGGGAGTTTAAAAAATATTGAAACTGATAAAACTTGTATTTTTTTGGTCCTCCAAGAATAAAATGTAGTGCTTTGAGTCCATGAATTTTAATCAACATTATTTTATTTCATTGAATTGCCATTGGTAGAGCAAGTATAATTATTTCAAATATTTGCCTTGTGGCACAAGATTTTCAGAATTTTCCCAGTCTGAGCCACTGTGATTAATTGAATCCTGGATATTTGTATATGAGACATATGGTAGGTTTCAAAAATTCATTCATTAGTATTGAACATTTTTGTGTGTATTTTGGCAAGTCTCTCATTACAGTGCTCATATAATCTGCCGTGTATGTAACAGGCAAAGTCAGTTGACATGCATTCTGACAAGCTATTCGCAGCCCTCAAATCTCAAAGTCACACTCAATCACACAATTACTCTAGAGATAAGTCTGTTTTTCAAATGATCTGATCTCTCAGTCAATAAGCTGAAAACTATCTCTGATTCTCATGCAGTGCAAAAAGAAAAAGTTTATTAAATGGCTAATGTATATCCACAAGGTAAAAAGCAGACTGTTTCAGAACACTTGATATCTTTTTCAGCTAGGTAACAGAAAAGCATCTGTTTGTCATGGCATGATGCCACCGACGAGTGATCTTTCCAGGTTAATTATTGGATGATATGCAGCCTTCAGTGATTTGACAGATCTTCATTACAAGAGCTTCAAGTAGGCAGATGTTTCCCTGAAGGAGCAGGAAAGTGCCATGACAACTTCATTGCAGACTGACAAGAATGCTGATCTCTTCTTGTGGTGGAGTTGCTAGATAAGCTAAAATGTTAGCGCTTTAGTTCTTAAGTGTAATATTGGTAATCAATCATTTGTTGGGCATAGGAAGGAATAATATTAGAGTATGTCAGTAATCATTATGGTAATGAGCACTTCAAACATCAGCACCTTGAAAATTTTCCTACAGGGAACATTTCAGAATTTTAAAAGAAAACTTGAGAGAGATGAATAATAAAATGTACAACACTATTTTAAGTAGTAATCTGAGAATATATAGGATTTCTGAAGCAATAGATTTTAACTGTATTCCCAGTCAGTAATGTTATTACAATTAGTTGTTTGCCAGTAGCTACTGGTTTAATTTACTTTTTTAAAAACTGCTTTCTGAATGCAAGCCTTATCAATTTAGTGTAGTTGGCTGAGATCCCTTTCACTTTCTTAAAACACAGGGCTTTCCAATCTCCAAGAATGTTTATGGTACCAGGAAAATTCGAAACAGGTGTTTAAGCCTCATGCCTATGCTGTGCAACAGAAGGTTTATATATGTTTCATTATATACTGAGGGAGACCACAGCGCTTGGAATGACCATCTGTCACCAAATGTATTCTGTGTGCTGAACACAAGACAAACAGGCTTTTTCACTGTATACTCCCCTGCCTTCTGGATTCTTACTTGTCATTGATTTGGATAATAACAAAATAATTATTTAGTTTCTTTGTTTTTAGAATAATCAAATGACATTAGAATACCTACATAGCATTTTGACTTGATTTGGTGGACAAAATTACACTCCCTGAGTTTAAGAGCTCATCCACCACATGGATTCCCTCCTTCTTGGGGGAGTAATATTTTAACACATATTTTCATCTTTGTTGTATAGTACTAAGCAGTATTGGTCCAGTACTAGATCTCATTGCAGTAAACTGAGCTCTGAAATCAGAGTTTCAAAAGCACATGGCCACAAGGACCCAAAAGGTAATGTGAGTTAGTAAATCTGGTAGGATAGCAATTGTGGCAATTTGGAGACAGACTTCTCTATCAGGAATGTTCAGTTCATAGATCTATTGTTGACTGTTGTGTACAAATTCAGGCCAACACCACCAGATCTAATGGTCTTTCAGAAAAATATGGAAATCTGAGTTTTTACAAATTTTCTCATGTTCAAATACAGTATTGGCATTGTATTTGAAAGAAAAAAAGATTATTTGTACTAAGCAAAGGTATACCAGTCAAGAACCTATTGCCTGATTCAAACAGATCTTTCAGAGTTAATAAGAATTTTTGTCCTTGGGGAGTACACATATGATTTGTTATAACAAGATTTTTCCAGCTAGATTTTATCTTATCAATAATTTGCTGATGATAGTGGTAAAGATGTTGATATTCATCTTTCTCTTATTGCTTCACTCATGATCTCTGAAGTTGTGTTTACTCTCGGATTTCCACATTGCAGTATAATTTGGATTTGAAAGAAAAATAAAAAAGATGGGCTTGAGTCAGTAGGGGTAGAACAAGGTTGGGACACTGCTCTTGAATTTTGGAGATGGTTGAAGAATCTATTATTTTAAGAGTGATTGAATAGTCATTCATTTTTCCCTATGTGGCATTTATAAGTTCATAGTATATGTTAGCACTATTCCATTTATTAGTCCAACAGTTACTTACTGAGTTCTTCCTAGGTACCCATACCTAAACTAGAAACATAGAACATAGCACTGGGAAAAAGGAGAGTTAATATTAAATTATCTCTTGGGTTTGTGAGTGACAAATGGCAAAATATGTAAGTAAAGTATATAATATGTTACAATGGTAAGGACTAGGGAGAAGATAAAGTGGAGGACAAAAGAAAGAAAAGAGAGGAAGGATTTTGCTGTGTGTACTTGAGTAACTGGGTTGATGAATCTCCTTGTTGAAATATAAAAAGATTGAAAGAGAAGTAGATTTGAGGAGGAAGATCAAGAGCTTCATTTTTAATGTGTTATACCTGCTAAGCATTCAGTGTTGAAGTCAAGTAGGCAGAAGGATTTTAAATGAAACATCCAAGCTGGAACATTAGATTTGAGAGAGACCACATGGCGCTTAGAACCAAGAGGCTTCGAGGGTATGCTGCAGAGAAGGGAGAGAAATTCCAGGGGCTGCCCTCTGTGATATTTACAACAATTTAATGATCATAGGATGAGAAAGAACCACCAAGTAGAACTGAGAAAAAAAATAAACAATGTAGGGGAAAAAAAGAGAGAGTACGGAATTCTGGAAATTGTGAAATTGCTTTAGGGAGCTTTATGATAATTAGACTGCTGTTCCACTTCTCTCTCTCTCTCTGCACAAGCATGTATCTGCTGGCTCAGCAATTAGACTATTTGATGCAGATGTTCATCAGTGATGCTTTACACATACTGGATAGTAGAAGGACTCTGTACTGATAATTCATTCTCAGTAAACACAGGGGCCAGGGATTTAGCTCAGTGGTTCTGGCATCTGCTTTGCATGCACAAGGGTCTGAGTTTGATCCCCAGTAACCACATACTACAATGCTGGGCATGGTGCCTCACTTCCACCATGTATCAGTACCGCATACCACAATGCTGGGCCAGGTGGTGTGGTTATCCATGCCCATAATCCCAACATTCAAGAGGCAGAGGCAGGAGGATTGCTAGTCTGAACCACAAAGTGAGACTCTGTCTCACAAAAGAAAAGAAAAAGAAAAAAAAGAAAAAGAAAAGAATACACAGAATAGGGTTATAGAAGTGAGGAATCTGAAGCTCAAGAGAAAAGACTTATCAGGCAGTAGGTTACTAACAGCACGGAACAGTAAAGAAATGATTTGGTTTAATCCTTCATTTGTCTCAAGCATTGGAAGACATCACAGTCAAAGCAGGTATGAGTAATTGCACATACCAAGGCAGAGCATATGCGCCTGGGAGTTATGCTGACCAGGCTGCAGAATTTCTTTGCCAAATCAATATAAAACCATCCCAAATCAATGGAACAACAGAACTGTGTGCTGAGCTAGCTTGACAGGAGCAGGAGACAATTGAATCTTTTTCATCCAGGCAGCCTGGCTTCTAGCACAGTGCCTGACACCTTCAGCCAGTACATGAAGGTAAACTCAGCCAATTGGAGATGGTCACGTGATGCATTAATGGAGCCAGTTCACTTAAACCCTCCTGTGCTAATACTTCTTTGTAAACTTCCTAAATCTTTGGATTATTTTCTAAGGTGAACAGGTATGGTTAACCATATACTCTGGGAGAATACAGCAATTTGACACTTTAGCTCTGAGTTTTAAAGTTATCCCTCTTTACAGAAAATGGTAAGTTACTGAGGCAATATTAGCTTCAACAACCAATCGTTGACAGCTCTTTAATTAGAATGGGCTTCTAGATTCATTCAATGTCACCCTGGGCTAAAAGCTTGCTTAGCCTGAAGCAGAAGAAACTTGTGGAAAGAAAAACCAGTGTAATGAGCTTGATATTCATTAGGATGACAGGAAACCATGTTTCTTGTTGCCTTTTCCAAACAATTTATACAAATTGGATATTTTATAACTCTGAAACAGAAGCATATTTTTCCCAGCTTCAGGCTTTATATATTATTTGCCATTTTCAGTGTATCGTGTGGATGGATATCATTTCGACTGTACTGTTTACAGGATCAAGTTCAGTGCATAGAGTAACTCCATGTTTTGCATCTTTTTCCCAGCAGATCCTCTCCATATTTTATGTAGGGCAGAGGGTATTTTTCTTGCCTTTCTCCCTTCTTTTTCAGAGGCTTCCTTCTCTTAAGACTGTTTCCCCTTTATAGGTTTGACAAATCATTTGCTGAATTACTAAATGAGTTGGCAAATATATTAGGTAATGCATCTTGCATTATTTTATCTTTCTCTATAATGGCATATTGTGTTAAGTATAATTTAATTTTTTCCCTTTTACTAAATAAGTATTTCTTTTAGCTATATACTTTCTCACTTTTGAAATTATATTTTCTTGAGAAACAATAGTTATTATAGGCTGAAATTACTTAGTAATGAACTGATGACTTAAGAAAAGTAAGTAGCTGTTACTCAGTGTTCCTCTTTTCTCAGTTGGAGCTTCTGTGAGCTATTATTCTAACACCTTTGAGGCTCAGTCTTACTATAAAGGGGCCAGATTAGCAGCAAATAAGTACTGTGGCCTCTTAGGAACTCAAATCTTTCACAAGGCCTTGTTGTAGCTCACATTGGTCAGTTGAAGACTGAGGCCCTCTATACAGCTTTCAAAGTCTCTCTCCTCTATACAGACAGATGCCAGTGTCTTCAGACAGACACTGGCTCAGAATTTCTCAATTAACTCTGCACAGGAGAGGATGTTATAATTAATGTTCCTTCTAGAATTCTTTAAAGGTTAAATCTGTATCTGAGACTTTCTAGAGGCACAAATGGCCAACACCTGGATCATAACTTAAGATTTTAGTTGTAAGTTAAAACTAAAATTCTCATCATAATCCAAGTTGCTCATATGTCATGCCAGTTGTAACTTGAGGGTCCATCATATGTGATTGTAAGGTAAGGTTGTAATTTATGTAAGAGTTACTAGATAGAGCCCAAGAAGGGGTACTGATGGGTTACTTAAATCCACACAGAGATGTTGGCACACAGAGAGATGAAAATTAAAACCAACAGCAATGGAGAAGATAAGAATCGATAAGAAAAAGATAATTATTTTAAAAGAGAGCTGTTTGGCAGTGAAAAGATTATAAACGACTACTGGGAAAACAAATGAAACCAATAAGCATATCAGAGAATGACACGTGTGTGGGAAGGAAGTTTTACTGTGTTATGGATATTTTAAAAATCAGCCCTGTTCCACTAGCACATTCTAAGCATATTTTAAAGATAATGTGCTAATAACATGAATCTAATAAAGAATATAAGATAGTTTTAATTATTATATATATCTCATTAAAAACAAAATCAAATTAGTGGTGGTTTTGGTTTCACTTCGTGAAATTTTAAATTTCATTGAATATTTAAACATAGTTATTACAAAATACTGGCTTTCTTTGTTGTATGAATTCATTTTAAGTGTTCTTAGTTTTAGACTACTCAGAATACAAAGGCTTCTTGTGCATGTTAATCTTATTTCTCTATTTGACTACTCATCAAGTTATATATTTTTTCTCTCTCCTTTTGCTTTGTCCCACATGATACAGGGGAAAGCAGTTTCAATAATATAGTTTGTTTAACCTCACATATCAGTAATTTTATATTTTCAATACAAAATGTGAAAATTAAGGAGATATTTTATGTTATCCTTACATTAAGTAATGGAAATGTTAACTGAAAATTTTATATGAAGTATTTGAATTATGATAGTGTGCATTACACTTGAAGCTCATCCCACATGTGGCTAGTGGTCACCATATTAACAGCTGGACTTTAGGAAAATAAAACTGGAACCAGAATGGGCAATAGGGTGTTTTGGAAAGAGGAAGTGGGGGTAGTATGGAAAACAGAAATGATTCCAAAAATTTAGTTAAGGAGTATTGAACCCTTGAACTATATAAAGCCAAGGAAATAGGGATGTTAAGAAATGCCTTGGTTAGTTTTCTCCTTGTTATGACAAAAGACCCAACATCCAAAGTTAAAAGACCAGAGATTTATTTGGTTCACAGTTTGTAGAGGGTTCAGTCCATAGTTAACTGGTCCAAGGCAGGGTGGCACGGCAGAGGGATGTTGTAGAGGAGAAATAGTACACAGCAAGCAGGTAGGATGGCGTCAGCAAGCAATGGTCAACCACAACTCTTTATATCCTTTATATTTTATCCAGTCTATATATGGCAAGTAGCACTCATGTCTCTAATCCTAGTTCCTTTAACCTGGCATTGTGCTATGGAGCAATCCCAGTGACACATGCTAGATCCAGTCATCTCGGATAATTCCCCACCTATGACTGCCTGAGGCCTTGGGAGTACTCCTAGGCACAACCCACAGCAAAAAGATAGAACTGATAGAAGTTCAGGAAGGGATAGACAAAGGTCTGTGTGTCTGAAGCCCCACATGCTGCTTGGGATATTTCACTTTAATTGTGTTTCTTTACAAGCTGCTAAGTCTATATATTCCTCCTTCAGTTAAATAACAAATTAGAATGATAAAACTAGTGTGGCCTGAATAGAAGGAAAACTGTAAGAATTAAATGTATTAATAATATGACACTCTTAGAAGACCTTTTAGAAAACCAGTAAAGGCCCATTATAATATAAATTAGGAGGATTTGGTAATCAGCTGGGGTTATGGGATAGGTAATGGATAGGAGTCAAGAGCTACTCAAAACCTTAGGTTTTTTTTTTAAATAAAATTCAAAGAGTGACTTTATAACAGTCTTTTACACAAGTTTAAAAATGTTTAGCAAATCACTCCTGATGATTGACACACCTGCACCCTGCTTGTCCCTCTGCTGTTGACTCCCAGCATGGGATCAAGGCTTGCTTCAAAATTGAAAATCTTCAAAGAAGCTTCCTCTGATTACCCTATTCTCTCCTTCAGCCACTTCCACAGTCTTTAGCATACTGCCTATTTGTCTTGCCTTGTAATTTATGATCTGTCTCCCTCACTAGTTAAAAGATCTGTGATATTTATAAGGGCTTGTCTGTATTGTTTATCACTGCATCAACACTCCCTAGAAATAGTCCCCTGCACCAAATGATCAAATATGATGTGTTCAATGGATGAATAAGTGTTTAATTTTCTATGTTTTTGGAATGCATAAGCTAGAATAAATACTGGAACCACAAAGACAATTGTTGAAAGTTGGGGGTTGGGTATAGTCTTACTTTGTCTCATTCACTGCACATTTTCTTCTAATTTTACCAAAGTACTGGTGCTGAGAATACCTTAAAAATCTTTGCAGTTAAGATAAAGTTTGCTCATTTATATATATCTTTATTACACAAATTATAAATATATTATTAACACTATAAGTTCATATAGACTAAAGTTCACATAGTTCAGCCATATCTGTTTCTACCTGACAAACTAAATTCTAAAGAAATGGGGTGATGACAAGGCATAGAGTGGGTTAGAATTAGAGATGGTAAATTTAAAATGAAATCCACTGGATTACAGCATGTGTTACTTATATCACAATATAATGGCATCTGCAGTTGTTTTTGTGTTTCAGTCATATTTAATATGAGCTATACTTTTATATATGTATATAGATCTATATAGATGCAATAATGAGCTATGCCTTTATGGATATTGCTATGATTTATATCTACATGTCCACCTAACACCTTACATGTGGGGCTTTTGGGAGGTGACATTGTCATGGGTGTATGATATGTGATTAGTCTACTGCTGAGTTCATATCTGAATGTGACACTGGAGGTAAAGTCTGTTGGGAAGAGGTTTTCTTTCTCCCTCTTACTCCCTTAAAGATTTTCTGCTTCCTGCCTGACTTGCTACAGACTTTTTCCTCTGTCATGCCTTTCTGTCATGCTGCCCTGCCTTGAAACCAGCTGTTTACTTAAATCTTTATAAACTGTGAGCCAAAATTTTCCTCCTTTAAATTTACGTGTTGGGATGTACTTAAGACAAACCTGTTCCTACATGTATAGTTGATTGTAATTTTGTGTGCCAAATTTTTATTTTTATTAGTAAATGTTTGCAGTACATAGTGGTTACACTTCTCATAGGCTATAGGTTCATATAAACATCACATTTTATTTTATTTTTTTACCACCTTCCACATCTCTTAATTCTCTTCCCTATTTTCAAAAGCTTCTTTGGCAACTGATTTTAACAAAATAAATATTATCCTATCATAATGAATGTGCATCTGGAACTCAGATTATTTTTTTGAATTTACAATTTACTTGGATTTAAGGATGTCTGCCCTGCCCTGTGGGACCAGCAACTGGGATTATTGCCAACGTCTGCCCGCCCTGCAGGATTTTAAACTACAAGGATTACTGCACTAGGATTATTGGTTTTAAGACTTACTTGGATTTAAGGATGTCTGCCCTGCCCTATGGGATTTTTGACTACAGGGATTATTGTGGATAACTGCCCGTTTATGCATGCTAGGATTATGAGTGTGAAGGTTTTGTACCAAATAAAGGTGCAGTGAGCTCAGGGCAATGGCGCCCCTTTCTCCTTGTGCGGTATTTGGCCTTTTGCTACCACTGGTCAAAGTAGCAAGAGCTGAGCCCTGGCTCAGCCTTTTCTTCAAGGTTCCAATTTTGTTGTTTGTTGCTTGTTAATCCTTTTGCTATGGGACTCACAGGAACTGGAGTTTGATACGAGGGTCCTGGCTGCATCCTCTTTCCCTGCCACCCACAAATATGGGCAC
Source organism: Thryonomys swinderianus (assembly GCA_004025085.1). Classification (NCBI taxonomy): domain Eukaryota; kingdom Metazoa; phylum Chordata; class Mammalia; order Rodentia; family Thryonomyidae; genus Thryonomys; species Thryonomys swinderianus. The sequence goes on from PVIC010005093.1 coordinate 50,791, forward strand.
ATTTATTTATATTATTATTCAAACAGGAATTTTTCCACTTGAGTGTTGCTTAGTATAAGGATTGTGTGTATTTGGGTTTTTTTTTTTAACAATGCTTTTATTACATACTTATTTTGCTGTAATAGTGCTTGTTAAAATGTATTTGACATTTTTAATTAATTTTTATCTTTATTGGTACATTGTATACACACATCATGATCACATTCAATATTGGGAATTTGTGCCAGTATATGACACAATTTAATTATTTTATTAGGTAAACTGGATGAATGAAATAAATTTCCTGTACAATATTAGTTCTGTAGAAAAATCCAGGCTTTCCTGGAAGCTTTTTCCAATTTAAATTGTATTTTAACAATCATAAGAGAGTAAATAATTTGTGGTTCATGTCCTGAGCTTTTGTTATCTTTTATCTAACTTAAATGATTGTATTTGTTATAAGTGTCTTTGGGGGAATCAGTTGCTTAGCCCTTTAAATGGTTTTTATTTCAGTGTTGGTAGAAATAGTCTCCCCAGGCTTATTTGAGGTCAAATGGCTTTGCAATGTATTACTGACAGGAGGACTGGTTAAGCAATTTGCTATTTAGGCCCAGACCTACTTTTCCACCTGTAACCACTACAGGGTTTTTAATCTTTCTTGACATGTTCTTTCTGAAACTCTGTTTCCTCTACTGATGGCATACAGTTTAAAGAGTGAAACTAGAAATGTAAGTTTTAGGAAACTGGAAGTGGTTTTATAAATCATTACATTGATTCATCTTTTCTTTTGAGACTAAGATTAGAAAATATATGGTTTTATTTTGTTTCCTTATCAGTGTACTATTTGTATGAAACACATTTCAAATTATTACTGTAATTTGCATTACTAAGCTACTTGATTTTGTGCTAGCTCTCTGTCATACTTTTCTAGTTTTTCAAAGTTTCAAGTCTGAAGGGTAACTATAATCCCAAGTGAAAAATATCATGCCAGGTATCCAGTAGATGTGACATATGAACAAAGAACCATTGGAAACTGTATCTTGGATGATTTACTTTTGTATTATTATGAGAATTCAGTAGAAAGGAAGATTCTTTCCAAAAAGGGTGGTTAATAGAAAGGAAAATGATGGCAAGTTTTATGAAGAACATAGCTGTATTGGACATGAAAGGACAGTAGAATTTTACCTGGCAAGGACAAAATTGCTCTGGAGTCCAAGTATATGGATCAAACAAATGAAAAGAAGACTTGAAGTAGGAACATCTTGTTAAGTTAAATTAATGGAAATGACCCATTTGGCTATATAGACTAGAAAATAAGTCTCAGTGTGGGCTAGAAAGAGAGGTGTTGCAAATTGGTAGTGAGGTATTTGCATGCCATTTCCTCAGACATTATTTAGTGGACTGTTGAAAAACAGTATACTTTGATCTGATCCACTCGGTTATTTATGGCTTTGCTCCATTTGCCTGACATGTTCTTGTGATTCCATCTTGCTCTGAGTATCTCAGAAGTATAAATAACTCTTAATAGTGATTGGAGAAATGATGAAAAAGAAAGATAGAGGTTATATCAAACTTGTAAGGGAATTTACATCTAACCTTGGCATGAATTTGGTTATTAAGTTTATATATAGAATGTATATTTGGGTTTGACCAAGAAGATACATTTGACGGAAACAAATGCACAATTCTATATTTAGTTCAAAAAAGTCAGTTCCACAGTGCAAGGTATATTTGACAGAAGAGCGTGGAAAAAGAAGATCTATTTGACCACAAACTAGATAAAGAGTAATGTGACTGCTGAAAAACAATAGCACCAATAAATACAGTTTAAACTGCAGAGGAGTATATTAAATGAAATGAGTACAATGTTCTTATTTGATTAAAAACTTCAAAATTGATTTTTAAAACTCATGCATATACTCATGTACAATTCTAGTGATATTTGTAGTGGAAATTCAGAATTCCTTAATGCCCAGTTTGTAGTGAATTGATTTCCTTATACTTGCTGAATAAGAGTTATGACGATCATTGAACAAATGTTATTTAGATGTGAAAAGTTTTAAGCTTTGAATTTTGATTTTGAGTAAAAATTTAAGTAAGATAAGGGTTGATTTCCATTTCCTCTTGGGATGCCTAACCTAGAGTTTAAAGAGTTGATTAACTTTTGTTGTGCTGTTACTCATGGTCACAATGATTAGAAATACAAACTCTTATGAGGTAGAAATGGTTATGAAACCCTATTTATAAAATATCTTGCCTATTTTCTTTTGAGGATTATTGAGAGAAATCATACGAATATTTTGTACACTATGATGCTTGAAGAAAACACAAGTTTTCTGATTACTGAGAAGTGAGTCACAGCTCTTCTGCTTGTCCCTTAGGATTTGGCAGAAAGGAAAGCTGTCAGGGTCACATGGCTGCATTCTTAGTGGATCTTTTGTGAACATCTTGCCTTTTCTCATTGCTGCTTGGAAAGTAACATATAGAAAGGTATCTGGATCCAAGATTTCCCAACAGGAGTAACACCCAAACAGGTGGTAGAATAGCAACTGCTTCAGACTTACTGAATTTGACTTTGTAGAGGTTGGATTCAGTGATCTATATTTTCAATAAACCACAGTATATGATGATTTTTAACTGGGGATGTTTTTTACCCTTATCTTCACGGTACGTATGTCTACAGGCATATTTTCATTGTTCTGAGAGGAGGAGGAAGGGGTGCAAATGGGCTCTTGTAGCTAGAGGTCAGCGACATTGTTGGAGATTCTGAATATATATGGTAGCTCTCTCCTTAGGACACAGAATTGCTCAATTCAAAGTGTTAACAGTGCGGAGGTTAAGAAAGCCTATTCTATGCAGAGCAGTTTAAAAATCTGCCCTTTTAGGAGTTACTATCTATCTTGGCCATTTGCCCAGTTATTTAGCACACTTATTCATTTTAAAAACTCATTTTACATTGTCTTCACTGTGAATGTAGAAAACATTAAATATGACATTGCAACTGGAATTAATTACTTGGAGCTCATTTCTGAATTCTTTCAAATAAAGATTCCTCAAATTTAAAATTGTTTCTTCCTTGGAGAGAATAGTTGACATGAGATTTCCAGCTAGTTGCTGATTCTTTTTCATGCACTGAAAAACTTTGCTGATTTGTGCCAGATGAGAAATTAATCTGATTTTTGGAAGAGTCCGATTTATAGCATATTTCCAAAAATACAATGCAGGGTTTTTTATGTTCAAGGACCCAGGCATAATTTGTGGATTGAATTCAAGATTTAAGAGATGGACGATGCATCCTTAAGAGCTTTTTTATGCATAGATAACGATCACTTGAAATTAGCCTTTCATTGTTTCAATGCAAACACTGAGGTTAAAGTGGTGATTGAAGCAGCAGTTGTCCTTTACTCACCAGCAGGAGCAGCGGGTTCCTCCCTTGCACTATTGATTTGCTAACAAATATACTTTATATTATAATGGGTCTGAGGGTAAAATCTGATTAGCACTTTTAAAGTATAATAAATTCTTAGAGTCCTTAAAAATGAAACGGAACACCTATATTTACTGACTTTAGTTTCATTAAACAAAAGGATGAGTGTAATATAATTACCCTTGTTACATGCTTAAACATAAATTCAAATTTAACTTCCTAAGGTTCCTCCAGCAGATGTTCTCTTTCCTAATGATTTCTATGGTGACTTACCTTTTGAAAGCCTCGATTCTCTAATGAAAAATTTTCAAAGTAATAAGATGGAAAAGAAGCACTAAAATATGCTCGGACATAGCAATTGAAGTCATTTTAGCTAAATGTATCAAGTTAGAAGCTGCCCTAGTTACTGATTGCTGCTATTAGATATTCCCCTTATGCAAGGAAAGCCAGATATTGATTTTTGAATTTGAATTTCTTTTGAAATAATTGATTCTTTACTGTAGTTCATCTCAGCTTATGAAAACTCATTGTAAAAGGAATAACCTATTTTATGTCTGCCTAGTTCTGTACTTAATGTACTTATGTCAGCTGACCTAAAAAGTATTACAACAAACTAGTCATGGAATGTATAATAAAGCTAATCGTCTATCCATATAGCAACATGTTTGATCCAATATTAATATGGACTGATTTCCTTAAACAATGCATTCCAAAATTTTAACCTCTAATTGTATTGCATTTACATGTTCTTATATTTTCACTTATGAGATTACTAAAAAAAGTAAGTATATACATAGATCACAGGCTTAAAAGTAAATAGGGTCAAATATTCAGGAATACATAAAAATAAATGGTCCTTTGGACTTCTATTTGTCATTTTTTATTAAAGTGTTAAGAATTAAAATACCTGTAAATTCTAGGCTTGCCAGTTTGAGTAAGACAAATAAGTAAAATGTATGGAAATGCAGTTCTCATTGTTTTATAATTGAAGGTATTATGTTTCCATGCCAGCTAGGTGCTTTAATTCAATGGAGCACTGATGTACTGACCAGTTAGTTAACATGAGGCTCATCAGACTGGACGGCACAGGCTACTAGAAACCTGCTAGTATTCTCCTCCACTTCATTGGCAAAACCTGGCACCTTGCGACATCTGGTCCTTTCCTAAAGTCAAAATGACTGTGAAAAGTGTATGTTTTGAACTGATTTAGGACATCAAAGCAGCAATTAAAGACATGTCCCGAAAAGAACTTCCAGAACTACTTCATGACAAAAACAATAGTGTGTTTGAAATGAGAGGAAGTATTTTGGGGAAAAATTAATGGCAATGTAATTTTTACTGTAATAAATTTTAAACAATTTAAACATTTCCTGAAATTTTTTTATCACAATGCATATGCTAGACACTATGATAGTAATAAACAAATTGAACAACAAAAACAGTCTGTTAGAGTTTAACAGTGAAAGATTTATCAATAACCAAGCAAATAAGCAAGTAAAAGAGTCCCAGAGAGATTTCAAAAATTAGTAAGAGCTATGGTGAAATAATAGTAATACAGAATTTTAAACTTTCAGGCTCTCAGGCTTTAAGAATTCTCACAAGATCCCAGCACTCGGGAGGCAGAGACAGGGGGATTGCTGAGTTGGAGGTGGCTTGCCTGGGCACCATAGTGAGCTCAGGGCCAGCCTGAACTACAAAGCAAGACCCTGTCTCAAAAAAGCAAAAAAAAAAAAAAAAAAAAAAAAAAAAAAAAAAAAAAAAAAAAAAAAAAAAAAAAAAAAGAATTCTCACAAGCCCTTATTTTGTTCCTGTTTCCACAACTCCTGCCAATATATGAAATTTTCCGTCCATCCAACTATCATCTATCCATCTATCATCTATCTATCTATCATCTAATCTATCATCTATGTAGTTAACTTTAGCATTCACAGTATATATTCTGTTTTGTTTTCTCTATTAGCTCATAGTCTTATTATGCTATGTGAATATCCTGTTCTAAAAGGCAGCCCCCATCCTCAAGACAGTTATGTTATCTGCATCTACAAAACTCCATTTCACCCATTGCAAGCGCCCCCAACTTAAACTACTATACTATATAAACTACTATATAAAAACTCCTCATATTTTACATTTGGGGGCTTGCTTAGGTCCTTGAAGCTTAGCTCCACTGGACAAGCTGGTTAATGAAGCCTTGGCTTTCCTCCATCTGTTTTGAGTGGCTTTCAGTCTTTTCTGGCCCAGATTTTCCACAAAAATAGCAAGGGGAAACTTGGGAATGTCAGGACTATGGAGCTGAATTTTAAATAAAGTGGTTTGTAGGAGTTGTCTTCTTTTTTGGCCTGATGGTAGTAACTGAACTGTGGTGTATATAAAAGTACTATTGAGAATGCCAGACATGGTGGCTCACGTCTGTAATTCCAGCACTCGGGAGGCAGAGATAGGAGGATTGCTGAGTTTGCGGTGGCTTGCCTGGGCACCATAGTGAGCTCAGAGCCATCCTGAATTACAAAGCGAGACCCTGTCTCAAAAAAAAAAAATCCACACATCTTCACCATGCCACATGAACTCTATTTCAATAATATCTTGACATACTGAAAAAGTTTACCTTTTAAATTCATGCTTTAAAGCAGCCAACATTTTATGAACATATATTAACTGCACATACAAATGCAGTTCAGTGTGATATTTCTGCATGTGGATGCAACAATGTACACTAATCAAATACATCCTCTTTTTTATTGCTCTCTTCCCACGGTAACCTTCCCAGACTCTATTAGATGCCATTCTATTTTCAGGCTGACTCTTTTTAAATTTCCACACATGAGTGAGATACTTGCCTTTCTGTGTCTGGCTTATTTCACTTGACATAATATCCTCTAGTAGCACCCATTTTGCAAGCAGTCATTTTTGGAGATTGCTATTCCATCAAGCAGAATCAAAAGGTGTTTGGAGCTCTGCTTCTGAGACATTTTCTGGCTGGAGCACATGCATAATTTTTGAAAGATATGTCAGAAGAACATGTCTTCATCACCAGAGACTAAGTTTTACTTTAGAAAATTGTCAAGAAAAGCAATCAGAGTGTAATGTACTTAGAAAGAGCCAGAAGATGATATGACAATGCTATTTTGGTTAAAGAATAGATGTCACTGGCTTGGTAAAAGTTTGGCTCAAAGCTGGTTTCCAGAATGGTTAGCATTTGGCATCCTTCTATGATAAATTTAAAACTCCTGTAATTATTGCTCTAAATACAATCTTTTAAAGTAGATATTTTTAGTTTTGCTAATATTAGATATTGCTTCATATTCAGTTTTGTTATGGCAATTGCAGGGCTTTATCTAATATTATCAATTCTAGTTTAATACATATTTAAAAGATTGTTTTCTGTAGATTAACCAGGAGACTTTTAGCAATGACAATGAATTCTTAGATTATAATTCTGCTTTATAAACAACATGTACACAATTGTGTACATAGCAAAAGTGTTTTTTGTTTTGCACATGTTTAACTTCAATCAGTAGATTTGTTGGTCATTGATTTGAAGAGTGACACTATATACTTAATTTTTCTTAAAGATATAAGGATTTATTCAGCCATGTGTTCGAGTTAATAGTCCTCAAGAGTAAAACAATTTTGTTTAAAATATTTGATTTCATATATTTTCCCCTTGGGCATTTACTTGTTTTGTGCTTCCTCTTTGTCAGAGAGTGTATCAGGTAGTGTATGGGAGAGAAAGTGATCAAGCCGCACTGTGTATATTGACAGGATCCATTAAATTTAGGAAGTAAAATAAAAATTCACTTGAGTGCACTATGGTGCTAATCTCCACAAAAATACACTGTACAGTAGGTATTAGAGAAGGGAGAGGGTCCTCATCCCTTTATCACTGCTGGGCCAAAATACTCAACACCTACAACTTCAAGGGGAAGAGGGTTGTTTAGGCTCATGGTTTTCAGAGAATTTGGCTTATGATTGGTTGCTTCCAAGGCAGGAAGGGGACAGTGGAGGGACCTGGCTGGAGAACAGGTTCCCCATGTCATGACAGCCAGGAAACAGAGAGTAAAGAGAGGGACCAGGGACAAGGGTATACATCTCCAGGTCAGGTTCTCATTGACCCACAACCAAGCCCCACCTCTTAATATGTTTAGTGATTGAACTCATCAGATTGAGTCCATCAAGGAGTATAACATTCCTATGACCTAGTTATTCTCTAAGTATGTGAGCTTTTGGGGGAATATTTTTAGATCCAAACCATAACAAAGAGAGACATTTTATTGAGAATAATGGTCACAGACCATTATAAGTGAATAGGTGGGATGGGAGAACAGTAGTGGCACTTGGAGAATTGTGATTACTTCTTTAAGATGACAATTTAAGACTTCAGGAATATTGTAAAGATGAAGAGCAAGACAGTGTGCAGTGGCATTTGCAAAGCCTGTTTGTCAAACATAGAACAGATTAGGCATTATAGAAAATTAAATATTTATACCATTAGCGTTATCCTTTGAGGAGCTACATATGAAAACAAAATACAGAGAAACAAAAAGAGACCAAAGGGGAAAAAACCAAGGTAGGAACTGAATCTAAAATTAATTCATTTGTGAGAAAAGGTGGAAGCTATCACAATTAAAATTTCAAAGCTAATCAGTGAACTAGTTTTCTGACACTAACAAAATACCTGAAATGATCAACTTAAAAGGAGGAAAGATTTCTTTTGATTTATGGTTTCAAAGGTATCAGTCTACAGTTGTTTCAATCCATTTGGGGGTGGGGGCTTGAGGCATAAAAGAACGTTGCAGTAGGAAATTTATGGTGAGAGATTGTGGTGAAGGATGATGTTCACCTACTGTAACAGGAAACAAAGATGGTGAGAAAGTCCTGGGGAAAGTATATCCCATTCAAGAGGATGCCCCTCCTTCATGAACTCACTTTCTTCCACTAGGTCCAACCTTCTAAGTGTTCCACACCATCACTACCACACCGTAGGTTCACAAGCAAGCCTTCAACACATCTCCTTTGGGAAACATTGCAGGCCTCAGTTTGAAAATAAGCATGAAAGATGAAGAGCAAATATAAAAGTGTAGAGGGCCGGAGGGTTAGCTCAGTGGTTCCGGCGCCTGCCTTGCAAGCGCAAGGACCTGAGTTCGATCCCCGGTTACCACATATAATGCTGGGCGTGGTGGCTCACGCCTGTCATCCCAGCACTCGGGAGGCAGAGACAGGAGGATTGCTGAGTTTGCGGCGGCTTGCCTGGGCACCATAGTGAGCTCAGGGCCAGCCTGA
>PVIC010005094.1:0-59891 GCA_004025085.1 Thryonomys swinderianus
CAAGTCATTATATTCTTTCCTTTCAAGAATTAGCTGCCAGGAGCTTTTTACCAATAGGCTTTATTACTTTATAGTTTCACACTGAAAGTAAGCCAGCGACCATTTTCATATATTTTATTCCACTGCTGAATTGTAGAAATACAGATAAATGGTAGATATTATTAAAAACACGCATATCTCTTAACCAGAGTGGATGTGTTTGCCCTATAAATAATCCAAAATGTAATAGCTAAAAACAATAACAACATTTATTTTCCTCACAAATGTACAACACGGCCACAGCTCTGTGGAGTTACTTGGCTTTAGGGTTAGTCAGCTTTGCCATTGCCAAGACACACTATCTGACACCAACAACCTAAAGGAGGAGAAGTTCAATTTGATTTATGATTCAGGGGATTCAGTCCATTGTCAGCTGCTCCGAGGCAGAGTCAGCAGGGCAGAGGGGCGAGGCGGAGCACAGGTACACATCACATGGCATCCAGTGGCCAAGCTAGGGAGCAGGGACTCGCCCAGGTATAACCAGAAATGTGCTTCACTGCCCTGAGGTGTCTGCTAAGTCAGGGTGACACAGTCAGCCACCATGACTCTGGTGCTGGGGTCAACCAGGAAGCCAAAGTTCAGGCTGCAACCATGTGAAGCCTCAATAGCCTCAAGTCCTGCCCTTGGTTCTCGGTACCCCTGGGACCTGACTTCACGGCACTTCTCCAGACACCTGCTTAGGACTTCTCAGCTGGTGTGAGACTCTTTTCTTGCCTTGTCTTTTCTCTTCTGTTCTTTTGTGAAAAAAAAAAAAAAAAAAAAAAAAAAAGAATCTATGGGCCGGAGGGTTAGCTCAGTGGTTCCGGCACCTGCCTTGCAAACTCAAGGTCCTGAGTTCGATCCCCGGTAGCCACATACAATGCTGGGCGTGGTGACTCACACCCACCAGCAATCAATACCACATACCACAGTGCCGGGCGTGGTGGCTCACGCCTGTAATCCCTGAGTTCGAGGCTTGCCTGGGCTACATAGTGAGCTCAGGGCCAGCCTGAACTACAAAGTGAGACCCTGTCTCACAAAAAAAAAAAAAAAAAAGAATCTAAGACTTTCACAATGTACTCTATCTCCAGCCTCTTTTTGCATTTTCTTTTGAAATAAGGTAGTGTTCATGTGCTAAGTTGTGCAGGCTTGTGCCCAATAGCTTGCACCCCTTCCCCTCAGCCTTCCTGAGTGCTGGCATCAGGCATGTGACCCCACAGCCAGAGTCCCAACTTTCTACAGCATGTGCGTCCACTTCAAGATCTAGGCAAGAGATGTGTCGTGTTCAGGGGTTAATTACAAAAGTCAGTCAGAACCACTTTGCCACAGTCTGCCCAGAACAGTTACAATTTTAAATTCACATTCTAGGATAAGGAAAATAGACATCATCTCTTCATAGGATGATCACTCACTTTATAAGAATATTTGGAATGTTTATAATTCTGAATGCATATATGTGCACGTATGTACGCTAATGTAAGCAAACACACATAAAACATTCATGGGATGCAATGTTTCCCTCTTCATCTCATTTCAATTTCAGTGGAAATATAAGATTTTAATAGCTCATGAAACATGCTGAAAGTCTTGTCAAGAGGTTGATGTTACTCCAGGAGTTTTAAATAAGGGGGACTACTTGTTAGGACACTTCTGGCACCTTTTGCATTCTGTCAGTGCAGTGAAAGAAAAGCCGAATAAAGAATAGCAGAGCAAAGCCAGATGCAGTGGCTCACAGGCCTGTCATCCTAGCACCTGGTAGACTGAGATGGAGGAACAGTACATTCAAGGCTAGCCCGGGCTACGTAACAAGAGCCCGTCTCAAACCCCACTCCAAGCCACCAAAAAAGGGTGAAATTTATCATGAAATAACATACTGAAAAGCTGTTCGTGCAAATGCAGTGTATTTATTTTCAAATCCTATGGTTCCCGAAGGGGATCATGGTACTTTGTGGCTCTAATGATAGTTAAGAATTCATGCCTAACCAGTAAGATTAACCCACTGTCCTCATTATAGCGAGGGACTCAGATATAAGATATAATCAATTTTTTCCATTACTGGAATTTTTCCTTAAACTTCTTGGAAAAGTCTAATTTCCAAATGTTCTCTTTGTAGCAATCAAACAGGTAGAATACAAGCACATATGTAATACTAACAATTTTTCTATTGAAATACAGTCATGTAGAAAAAAGCAAAAATACACAAAAACAGACACTGTGTGAGACATTGAACTGTAGAAGCAGTTCAGATAAAATTTTAGTGATGTGATCAAATTCATTTCCTTTTTGTCTGATTGTTAATTCAGATCAACTGGGGTTTTGTTACTTTTCAGAAATCCAGAATAAATACTACAAAGGAGTTAGCAGAAGTGTAGATGGATGGGGTATTTTCAGGGTGCAGGTAGAATGAATTACATTCTTCTAATTGCAAGAAAAGGCAGATGTAAACCCCATAATCCCAGTGACTACACGAGTTACAAATGGTTAACTGGGCATGGCAGCACCTGCTTGTAATCCGAGCACTCAGGAGGCAGGAGGTTTGCACAGTCTGAAGCCAGTCAGGGTTACATAATGAGTTCAAGGCCAGCCTGAACAGCATAGTGAAACCTTGTCTCGAAAGCAAAATACAAATGGAACCAATTCAATAAAAAAGATTTTTCAAACTGGAACTTTTCAGAAAAATAACTATAATTATGACCATTTCTCTTTATTCTATCCAATTATTTTACATAAATAAAATATAGTCAAACACTAGTAAGTAAAATAAGTAGATCACAGATATGCAAATGCTGGATCTTTTCTTCGATACGAGCACCCGTAGATGTAAAGGAGCTCTAGAGTGTATGATCGTTTTTGTAGAATGGGAAATATCCAAAAGGAATTTGGTGTGGGAACGTAATGAGGGAAAGGAATAAATATGATTCGGAAAAAAAATATAGTCAAGAATTAAGCCCTTAAATATTGACTGGTTTTGGTGAGGGGCCCAACTCTTAGATACATTATAACCTTTGCTCAGTAGAGAAACAGTAGTCAGGCGCACTCATCTTTAAGCCATCACCGATAGTAATTGGCAATCCAAATAGTCATATTGGCATGTTCAGTAGCTGAAATTTAGGAACAACTCAGTTTTAAAGATTTCAGATTTCAGCCCAAGATAGTTTGGTTCTCTGGGTCTGAATCTACGGCAACAAGTCAGGCAGAAACCTGAAGCAAGCACCACTCTCCCCACTGGGAGCTAGTGAATGCAGAGGGAGGGGGAGGGCGGTGTCCTGGATCCTCACCTTCCACTAGGCCCCACCTCTTAAAGGGTCCACTGCTTTTCAGGAGGGACACATCAGACAAAGCTTTCACCACATGTATGGGAATACATACATCCAAACCACAGCAAATAGTGTCCAGCAATGTGAGAAACGTAACCCTGACACAAACTGTGACATAAATATTGAAAACACGCTAAATGAGAGAAGTGAAATGTGAAACACCACACATGCATTCCATTTACATCAAAGCTCACAGGAAGCGGATCTGCTGAGTCAGAGAGTAGATGAGAGATTAGCTGAGTCCAAGGAAAGGCACAGGCCCTGTGCCCAACGAAAGAAGAATTTTGAAAATATTCCAGAATTGGATTTTGCACATCTTTAAATTTGCTACAAGTAAATGATTTGTACAATTAAAATGGTAAATTGTGTATTATGCACATTGTATCACTTTTTAAAAGTCACTTAATTGCAATAAACTATCCTAAGCATATTTTAAGGACTAAAAATAAATAGAATGACATAAATGATAGTGTATTTTGTTAATTAAGAAGTAAACACAACTAGAAAGTGTTAAGGAAAATATGGTTTGTCTGGGAGGTTTGTGACATATTTTAACTGTCTGCAATAGAGAAATTAATTTGAAACACACTCCAAAAACACTTCTCACCAATTTATTAGGGAAAACTTGGTCCATACTAGTTTGATTAAAAGAAGCCATACAAAATATCTCAAATCTATTGTGGTTTTGACTTTATTTCTCTTGGGTCTTTAATTTCTTTGGAGCATTTATACAGTAGTTTTCAATATAGGCTGATATTTCATATCTCACATAATTAAATTGTATAAATTGTGAACTGAATCCTGCATAGCCAGATTATTATAATCCCTACTTTTCCTCATGTATTTTTCAGTTTATAAATACTCTCACTGCTTTATTTATTTATTTATTTATTCAATAAAAAATTTACTGGTCCTTTACTATGTGTTGACACAACTATAATCTCTGGACATGTATTAATAGTAAAGTAAAAACAAAATGTGTGAATTTGGGAGGCTGATACCATAGGAAGAGATTTCCTTCCTTTCTTTTAAAACATTATCATCAGTTATTATTTGCTGTAGAAAACAGCTGGCTGCTGGAGAGACGACAGTTTGTAGGCAATGATATTTTGCTCTGAAGCCAATTGAAAACATATTTAAAATATATATTAACATTACTCAGATTTGGATTTAAATTTCAAAATAAATTACTCATAGGTACATGTTCTAAGTTGAATTATAGTGTTAAAATGGGGGTTAAATACATTATAGATGCATAAATGTAATCATTCTAACTACTGAAATTCTAATATGATAAAGGAGAAAATGAAACATTAAAAATTATGGTTCTATAGTATCACTGATAGGTATTTGAAATGTGAAAATAAATTACTATTTATATCACTTCATCTTACCCTAGCAAGTATTCTAAACTAAGCAGTTTATTCCTTTAAAAATACACTCAATTATATACTTAAGAAAGCATTTTGCAGTATACTTATGAAATAATTTTAATGCTTACTGTACTTAAATACAAATTCTACTCAATATTATTACATGGAAAATGAGTTTATTTTTATTGTTTTCTATTATGTTGTTCTAATTATTAAAATATATTGTTAAATATATTTCAATTAGCAAAAATTTTAGTTGCCTTGTCATATAGTTTTTCAAAACCTATAGTATAATTTGAATGCTAATAATGTTTATTTAAATTATTTTGGATATTTATTTTGTGTTATATATTCTGTATTAGACCTAATATAGATTAGTATAGGTACATAGATTTGTATAGATGGATGGAGTATGTAATCTTCATAAAACCTTGGGAAGGTGTACATTAATTTTCATATTTTCAAGTTAGAGGCAAATTGGCATTTGGATAGAGAAATACGGTCAGAGTGACATATCTAGAAAGAGAAAACTTATAAAATAGCAACCCAAGCCCTCCATCTGTGTGTCAGGTTTCTATTCTGTTCATTATTACTAATCAGCACAAATATATGCTGGCATATATTTATGAATTAGATTATGGAAATCATTAGCTCTGTTTTAGACTGCTTTTTTCATTTATATCCACAAAAAAATGGTGTATTGTTTCAATGTGCTTTCTCCCTTCTCTGTGTAGTTGATAACCTAAGTTTCTATGGTATGTTTTTTCAAAAACTCTTTAAATGCGATGGTGTGTGGGCCACTTGATGACATTTGTGGAGAACCCATCCTTACATGTTTTCTAAATGACGAGAGTTTGACATTTCTGTTCAGACTCTGTGCTTCAAAGGGGAGTCCTGAAGTTTCCTATTCCATTTGTGAGGTAATCTTTTGAAAAGGGTAATGAATGCTGAATGGATGCTTCATACTTTACAATAATCACTGTCTTCCAAATGTATGACTGTTTAACTTTTATCTTTTGGTATATTATCTAAGTTTCTTTATATTTACTCAGAAGACGTACACAGGAACTAGAACAATTAAGAAATGAATTCCATGTAGTACACAAGGCATTTCACATTTTACCATCATCCTGAACATTGTCAAGTAAGAAAACAACTAGAAAAATCAAGAAAGGCTGTTAATTGTTATTGAATGATTTGTATACATCAAGGCTACATATTGCACACATCTACCTTTCATACATCTTATCAAAGGGAAACTCACAGAGCTCAGGAGCTGCTCAGTGGTTATTAAGGGCTTGGTAGAGCCAAAGAGATAATGTGGGGGTGCAGTGGAGCTTTTCTATATTTTGATTATGGTTTGGTTGTGCAAATACATGTGTAAGACATAAAATTGTACTCTCAGAAGTATCAACTTCACTGTAGCTATACCTTCATTTAAAAATTGAAATAAATAAAACAAATGAGACTCGGTAAAGTTTTTATTAAGAAAAAAAGATGAGAAAGTGATTTGCCATGGGGGAAGGAAAAAAAAAGTAGCAGTTCTTGACATTCAGAAGCCATATGGCACTCAAAAAAATTTCTCCTATTAAACATAAAAATGGGGCCGGAGGGTTAGCTCAGTGGTTCCAGCGCCTGCCTCACAAGTGCAAGGCCTTGAGTTCAATCCCCGGTAACCACATACAATGCTGGGCGTGGAAACTCACACCCACCAGCCATCAATACCACATACCACAGTGCTGGGCGTGGTGGCTCACGCCTGTAATCCCAGCATTTGGGAAGCAGAGACAGGAGGATTGCTGGGTTCGAGGCTTGCCTGGACTACATAGTGAGCTCAGGGCCAGCCTGAACTACAAAGCAAGACCCTGTCTAAAACAAAACAAAACAAAACAAAAAAAACACATAATAATGAAATAATAAGTAACTTCAAACAGGCTTGGTACGAGACCATCTATTCAATGAGATAAAGTAAGGCCACTTCAAAATTTTATATAAGAAGCAGATCACTGTCACTTATGAAATATCAACATCTTCCTCTACCAACCCCTATAAGAGGTAAGTACTTTTGAGTGTACATCAAAACCTGTTCTATTCTGACCTCTTCATAGATAAGATTAATGAGTGAGATAATCAGTCATAAGTAATTATTTCTGAAGATGCCAACCCATAACAACTCCTCACCTCCAGTTACTGGCAAATCTCCAATCCAAAGTCCAAGTCTTGATTAGATTTTTCCATCAGCCTTTTTTTAGAACACTCATACTTTTACCAAAATATGTGCTGCTGCTCACTGTAGCAATAATAATTAAAATCATGCAACTGCAACTACTTTTCTGGTGGTATTTAGCTATAGTGAATTATACTAAAAATGAAGTAGCACTTGGTGGTATAGGCAATGGATTAAAGTAGAAAATAGTAAAAGGATTCCTTTTTACTGTTTTAATTAGAATTGCACAATTTTTACCCCATTGTATAGATTATTTTAAGGGATGAAATACTTTATTTCTTCCTAATTAAGAAAATAAATTGTATGTTCCAATTTTGAAACTAGATGATATTTTCCGAGCTAAATGTTTAAATAACAAGATTACATATTTAGGGCCTATAACGTGATCCATTATAATTAGAAAAGTGTTTTCATGGTTAATTTTATGATGACATTGAAAAGTTTCTATGAAAATTAATTTAAAGTGAGTTTATTAGGTTGATGTTAGTTTAATACTTATCTTGGCCTTTATTACAATAAGAATGTATTTTAGAATAATTGCCTATGGTACTCTGCTATTGGTCTATAATGAAAACTTATTGTGTGGAACAAATTAGATAATGTTTTAAAATGAACCTAAGATCATAATACACTAAGTATTCAATATAATTTTTCTTTTTTCCCATTCCATTTTAATCTTAAAGTAATTAAGGATATTCATTGTAATTGTACCATGGCTTCCAAGGATTGATTAGACAAAAACTATTGCTGTTAGTTATAAAGAATCTAATAAAGAATTACAAAGAGAACTGAGAGTTGGAACACAAGTGTGATATACCAGTACAAACACTCCTCGACTGTCCAGAAATGCAGAGCTGTTATCAATTATTTTACTATAGCCTCACACCGTGTATAGTAAGGGACCTGGTTATAACCCTTCTATAATCCCATCCCAACTGCTACTTTCTCCAAGATTTCACCCTCTTTTTGTTATTATGTTAAACAAAACCCTATGATTCACTATGATTTTCAAACTTTTCACCCTGTGACTTCTTCAAAGTCTGTCAAGTACCTAATTTAGAATCCATAATTATATTTACCTCTTTGCCTTTGCTATCAACTCTCTTATACCCTCCTCTTTCCAGATATATCTGATTATCAAAGCTTTATCTTGGTAAATCTTAATGCTGTCATGTTTCTTTAATACTTTAATCTTGGCTAGAAAAAGCCATAGAAATTTGCTGCTGTTTCTACTGGCGGTTCACATTTACAGCCCTCATGTCAGCCTCAGGGCCTCATGCTAATTATGACACTTTTCCCTGGTCCATCCATCAACCCTTCTTATAGAACATTAAATTCCAACTTAAGTCTTCAAATTTCAGATTTATGTAATCACCACTTCAGTTCACAGACTTAATTTGTTCCACAGTTCTTAAAAGGATGACCACGTTCATGTAGTCACGGTCCAGTTATGTTCTAACTGATGCAGAGTTTTCAAACAAAAACACATTTTTTCCAAACAATTCTATTTGTGAACCAAATTGTTCTCAAAGAAAAATGCTCATGAACCAAAATACTACTGCACTCCCTCATCCCTGACCAGACCTGGTAACCTCTCATGTTATTTTCATGAAAAGATACTTCCAAAGGTACTTCCATGAAATTCTCTAACTCTTTTGTTCCCACCTTCCTGCTTTTAGATGAATCCTATTATAATGGCAAGTCCTCCTGTCATTAGTGGGATAATTGAATCTCACATTCATCAGCAACAGATAACTTCTGCCTGAGTTGTTCTTAACCTTCCTCTCCAGAGAGATTTCCCTTCACATTGAAATAAGAGAGAGATGCAGATGTTCTGTTACGGTTAAAACTCTTTGAAAAATAGAGACATAATTAATCTTTAAAATCAATTCTAAATGTACCAAGAATTGGAAAGATTTTTAAGATTAGTGTCAATTCAATAGTCCTCATTGACTTTGGATACTAGAAAAATGAGAATGGCCCCACCTCCTTATCAGATGGTTCTTATGAGAGCAACATATGATGGATGAAGAGTGGGTCATAGGCCCTGAGTAGACCAGAAGAACTCCACTAAGTTCACCAAGGCTAAAAGAAGCACAAAATGGTGGAGGAAAGTCTATACACCATACAAGTGTACAGACCTTAATGAGAGAAAATTATCATCTGCAGCGGAATTTGACAGGTACAACAAGTAATATCCCTATGGAACGATTTCTGTGTCACATGTCAGAGAAAAAGTAGAAATGGTTAATTTAGTAGAAGTCAACAAAGAAGGTGCCTAAGAATTAGATGGTATGCAAGCCTGGTAAGTTTATGCATAGCTCAGCTGGCTTTGCTCATTGAGACAGGAATGGCTGTGGCCTTGGAGGATATGAGTGGAGAGCTGATTAAGAAAGCCAAGCCAGTCTCTTTAGCATTGCTCACCACGGAGACAGCCCAGGAATCTATCATGGCAGAGAAACTATCTGTCATTTGTCTAGCATCTGGAGACTGTGTCCTTCCTTCAAGAAATCGACATGAGACATTTCAAGCTCGTTTGAAAGGTCTTGAATGGACACCCCTGGTTTTTAAAAGAAAATCCTTAAGTATCACATGAATAAAGGAATGGCTTTGGTCTTGTACGTAAAAGGGTAAAAGCCATTGTGAGGACACAAAATTTCTCACACTGGCATTTGAGTAGGATTTGAGTAAATATCATATCTGAAATGGCAAAGAGAGTTGAGGGAATTTAAGAAGACTGTGTTTTCCATCAGACAGAAAAAAGAAACCACGTTGATTTATACAAGCCATGTAAGAAGAGATACAATTACAGTTTTAATCCAAGGTTTTGAAGTTTGTTGTTGTTAAATATTAGATTTTAATATAGTAGATTCATTATATTTTTTTCAAATGTATCTTCCATATCAGGTTGTAATTCTCTGAAAGTAAAACAGTTCTGTGCTCCTACTTTCTCTACTGTGAGGACCTAATATAGGGCACATATAAAGGAATTATCAAGTTCCAAGACCTTCAGTATTGTTTTTGCTGCTTGCTCAGAAACTTCAAGAGGGTAGGCTGAATCAGGAAAAGCATTAGCAGGGAATAGAAAGAAGTTCAATGTCATTCAAAAGAAGCATTTTGGGGGAAATGTTGCTAATTATACAAGAGCTGGTTACTTCATCAAACTAGAGAAACAAATTACACTGAGGGAACTTAAGAGAACAGTGGGGATATTAGCAGGCTTAGGAAGCAGCTATGGAGTGGTGACATATTGTTTAACACTTCCAACTGGAAACTGATGTTAAACAGCAATAGAAAAAAACATTTTGAAAGGGCCAAAGGCAAGTTCCATTTAGATGTCAAAGAAATACACCTAATATTTACAATTGGCTACATGATACTTTTAACTGTTGTAGTTTCTAGGTATCCTTGTACCCAAAACGGGCTCAGTCCCCACACCCAAATCTGTGTACAAACAAATCCCTCATATAAAACGGTCTATCTCCATGGAAACATCACAATTCTTCTACAGTATATAGAACCAAATATGGCATAGATGGTGTGGGAAGAGTTATGCTTTCTAGTTTAGTGCAAAAGAGCAGAAAAGAATCTGGACATGATCAGCAGAGTTTTCAAAAATATTTCTGTCTCAAATCACTCTTCTCCATGTGGAGCCATAAAATCAGAGCCAACATGTATGACAGACCCTTAAATCGACTCCATTTAAGCAAACTTATGTTCTTCCGCTGGGATGCCGGAATTGCATTACTTTGTACATCGCATGAATATCTGGGAGAATTCAATTAGTACTCACAGGGGTGATTAGAATTAGGGGGTCTATACACCTGACTTATTAGGAGAGGTGAAGAGAGAAAGAAAACCTCTAATGAAAAACCAGAAGATTCCTTTGAAAGATAAAGAGCAGTTAGGAAACTAGATAGGAGAAAAAAAATAACCTCACCAAAATGTCAGTCTGGGGATAGAGGCTTTTATCCAGGAAGATATTAGAGTGGCTCTAAAGGTGAGAATGTCTGTCTATTTTTAGAGGGTCTGCTTTTAGGCACTTACTGGATTTCATAACTCAACTGCTTTCAGTTTAAAATAATTCTTATGTTGTAAGTTCAACGCTTTCTGGTAGCATATCTTGTTCACCTTCAACGGAATTGGTTCATTATTTTTCTTCATTTAAAGTTATCTAATTATTTTCTTTTATTATTTAAATTAGCAATTGTGTTCTCGAATATTACTTGTTTGATTACCCGCATCTCTCTTAGCTGTCCATACTACACCCGGTTCCTCTAGCTATTCATTCTTTTCTTTCCCGGTGATTTCTATTGTCATATCAAAGTATGTAGTCACAAATCAAGTTCAAAAATAAGTAACTCAAATGATTCCCCATACAATTTTCAACCATGTTGGCATCATTAGAAATAAATATTACCAGTTCCTCTGTGGAAGTTACCAGTTAGGGTACACTATTAGAGGCATCCATGAATCACACAATTAGTTTCACAGAAAAGAAATTATTTTTGAAAGATGAAATTAAAACAGTTCATTTTCTACAATTAAAACTCAAATGTGTCATTGCAGCAGAATATTGCAGACTTTATTACTGGTGACACTGATGGCTGTCCTGCGCGCTGCTGTGACAGGTTCCTGAGATCTATTTTCTCCTCGGAGAGTGACTCTTGGTTACACCCGGAAGCACAGGAAACCGAGCGGCTTGAGCCTGAGCCAGAGACCCTGCCAGCGGCCAGCGCCGGCGCCTCTTCTGCCCCTCTCTGACGCTCACCCTCCGTCGACACCGTAACCAGTAAGGCGCCACACAAGCGCAGCTACCACAGGGATTATAGCAGCAACTATTTCTCCCGGCTCTGCAGTGCCTGTTAAACTTTAATGAACTCATGAAACTTTTATTGCTTGCTCTCCTGTTTGACGGGTGTGAGAAATAACCACCATCACGGTTTTTAAAAATTAAATGTAAAAGAGGCAAAATAAAGCAGGAGAAATGTCCACAAAGACAAACCCCTCACAGTTCTTGAACTTGTACCATTGAAACTACAGATCTTTGTTCTCCTTGTGAGTGACTGTTTCCAACAGAAACACCCATACACAACCCTCTTAGAAAATCAACACTTTGGGCATTCCTATGGGCTCGCTCAGCTTTTAGCCATAAGATGTGCTCATTCCACACATTTTCCTGGCTACATGTTTTAAAAAGCAAAACTATGAATGATCTCTTTTTGGACTCTTTGGAATCTTTATTATAAATGAGTTGTCCTCATATATAACTATGCTGTTCAGTAGTTCAAATTAATTCATTTGTTTTCTTTTCCTCTCCTTTTCTCCTTTTCTTCTGTTTAATCTAAAAAATGTTCTGCACATCATTTTGGGCACAGTATTCAATCCATTCTGTCATACATATTTATTAAGTGAACTTGCCACTTCTGGCATAAAAATTGTTGTATATCCCTCTTTTTCTTAAGCATTCCTTAATGTCCTTCATTTCACAATAATGGATTTTCTATGTGATTAACACATTTCTTATTTCTGAAAAACAATCTTATTTAAAATAGATCAAAAGGGGAGATAGTTTACAAGATGGCCATGTTCTGAATCAGATGAGTATAGAAAAATTTATATTTAAAGTTTGGCTGTCTTTCATATGGAATCTCATTGGTGTACATGTTTGAAAGGGAAAAAATATCACACAGCACAACACCGAACATGTGCACAAAAGCCCTGGCAGACCAAAGATCAATACAGTTCATCAAATTCATGATTTTCCATTTTATTAGTAAATGTAAGGTAGGTATTATTACAAGAGAAATATTAAAGTAAGATGTAATTCTAATATAACCCTGGGGATGAGTTAAAATCACAGCCACCCATTACTCCCTTTAGGCATTATCATCTGGATAACCTGAGCACAATTTTATTGAACACAAGCAGCAAATACATAAAGTGTATGGCTTCAAGGCTCTGAGCTGTAGTTACAGTGAGAGTACGATTTCCCACTCTATTGATCTCTTTGTGTGGCCTTCTATGATCAAAGAAACCCATTTGATGTCCTTAAATTATCTCACTTTAAAATGAGATTTATACAGTAAAAAAGATAAATTATACTGTGGACCTATCATTTTTAATTTCTTTGTAATCTGTTTATCAGTAGAAATTAATTGCAGCACCACAAGACCCTGTAAAATCCATCCTTGTACTTCTGAGCAGAAGGAATTTTAACACTTGTTGGGTTGTGGCTTCAACATTTCAGGTCCAATTGTTCTTAATCTTAAACATTTCACTGCACCGCATAAACAATAGCACCTAAGCTATGGTTGCAAACACATTTTTCCAGTGGCTCCAGAGAGGCCTTCTTGTCAAGCACAAATGATACTGTTATCTACTTTCAAGTACCCAACACTCAGAACATCTGTTCTGTGGAAAATGGAAATACTAATATAACGCGTTATACAAAAAAGTCATTTCTCCCACTGCATGACTTTGGATTTTTGAAACTAGAGCCAATAATGAAATGAATGGGAATCTTTTAATTAATTGCAGTGAAATAGCCAAAATCTATATAAAAACACTGCCAAGTAATTCTCACAGTAAGGCAGAATTTTTCTATATTTTCAACTTCTTTTTTTTTTTTGAGACAGGGTCTCACTTTGTAGTTCAGGCTGGTCTTGAGCTCACTATGTAGCCCAGCCAAGCCTCAAACACAGCAATCCTCCTGCCTCTGCCTCCCAAGTGCCGGGATTACAGGCCTGAGCCACCACACCCAGCACTGTGGTGTGTGGTACTGATTGCCAGTGGGTGTGAGTCACCACGCCCAGTATTGTGGTATGTGGTTACCTAGGACCGAACTCAGGACATTGTGCTTGCAAGGCAGACCCCGGACCACTGAGCTAAATCCCTGGCCCTATTTTCAACATTCTTTTATAGTAAGAACATGAAATATGACCCTATTTTCATGTTTCCAAAAGAGTGTTTTAAAGAATCCCAAGTCTGTATCACATACATTACCTGCTTGTACCAGTTCTGCTTGGCCTCCTTCCACAGGGGCAGCCCTTGCAGCACCACTGACTTCCTTTGTCATGACCGTGTCCATCTGATGTTGTTTCTTGGTGACCAGATCAGGCGCTTGGAGCTGCAGCTGCAGCCACAGCTGCCCACACAGGTGGCACACACCCACTTCAAAAGCATTAAAAGGTTGTCCCTTAGCATTTCCTCTATGGCTGTCATTCTACAAATTCTCACCGTCACCAACAAAATATCATTCATATTTCTTCCAAAGCTGAACTATGTGTGTCATGTTCTATCTAACAATGTTCTTGTACTTCAGCATGATTATAATAATTCAAGTGAAAATTCAATATTTTGGAAAGTTTGGGTGTATAAAAAGAAAATCATATATTAAAGGGCAAATGATCTCCACCTAGATAAAACTATAATAAGAAATCATCTAGTATATAATTATAATAAGAAGTTGTCTACTACTGAACTGGTGTTAATTCCATCTGAAATTGGAAAACGAATAAATAGTATTAAGCTTAGTTCTTAACACCAATAGAGATTAATTAACATTATCCACTAATTATGTTGAAGGTCCATTTACAAAACTGTTAAATGAATTGGACTTATAAATGTCATTGAGATTTCAATAAAAATGGACACAATCTAAATAATCTACTGTTTTTATACCTATGAATGTATCTGCTTGCTATAATATTAATATGTGGAATTATATGACCTAATAATTTGCTAACAGCTTTTACAGTATTCTTCAACAGCCCATATGTGGCCCAACAGTAAAATCAAGTACATCCATGCTGGCTATGTGTTTGTTACACAAACAAACATATGCTAAATTTTTTAAAGTTTTATTTTTCTAAGGATATCCTGTTTATACCTCCTCATCATCTTATTTTGTTCAGACATTATTTCAACTTTAAAAATCCTAACAAAACAAAATGGCACATAGTTAGGAAAGGGACATTTGAAAAACAGATATGAATAATAAAACGTTTGTCATAAAAGAAAAGAGATGGTCTGGCAAGGAACATTTAAAATGAGGAAAAGCAAGTTAATCACTCTGGCTTGAGAGAAAGGAGCCGCCCTCAGAGGTCAAGGACAAGGTGCGAGCTTCCTATACCAGCCAAAGACTGGATCCGTGGTCCGGTGCTGAGTCTCCACTCCTCTGCCCTCAGCACAGTGGTCTCGTACTATTAATGGCCTCCTTCCACCCCCAAATTCTTATCATAATGGAGCTTTGATTTACTTTGGTGTGAACTCTGTTAGTTTCCACTCATTATCTCTGAAATCTTTCTCTATTTGCTCTCAAATTTTCCAGCAGGAACAAGAGAAGAACATAGGCTCTTGCAGGCAAAGTTAAAGAAGCAGCCAGGGCCACTGTATCCCCCTTGCCAAGCCATATCCCATGAAAAGAGATGAGAGACTGTAAGAGGCAGTACTTTATAAAGGGGTGCAGACTAAGCAAATACCTTCCAGGTCATCTATGATATAAAAGGCATCTAAAAATTAAATAATTGGTAACAAACTTCTAATGACAAATTTTAGGAAAAAAACAAGTAGCTAAAAATTGAAGACAGTTCACTACAATGAAAAAAAAAGAATTGTTAATCATTAAACATATAATTATCTGGATAGAGGGTATATGCCAAAAGATGCTAGCTACAAATATACAGGTATGCACATATACATATGTACATATGTGTCATGGATAGATGATAAGTAAATGGATGGAAACAGAGAGAGAGAGATAAGAAGGGGAGAAAGAGAGAGATAAATACAACCACCTATATTTTTTGTTTTCGTGTTTTGGCCAAAATATGAATCAAGATAAAATATTTTGTTTCTGATTTATCTTTCTCAAGTCCATAATGTAAGCAAGAGAAAGAATATGGAAGTCTCCATAAATCGTATCTCACTACTCTTAAATATTCCAAGAAAGAAGATAAAAATGCATGAAATGTGAGAAACCATATTTGCAAATGAATGTGATTTGAGAAAAATTAATGCTCTACTTTTTCTAGAATTATGATATCATTAACAAAAATTTATTTTGCCATTAATGTACCAGTTAGTCACCTCTAGGGGAAAAAAGGCTAATAATGATAATGAAATGAACATTGTTGAAGAGTTGATAGATGATATGGGGTTATTTTGCATGCATCATTTTAATTGATTCACCAATAACTTTGCTACAGACAGTATTGTCATTATCTGGATTTTATGAAAAAAATTAAAGAGGCAAAGTCATTTTTCCAGGGACACAGTTGTAGTAAACTGAGTGTTGGGACCAAGTTTCAGATCAAATTTTAATCTGAGCATAGGCAATAATTAGCCTGTAACTTTAAAAAACACAAGTATGAAAATACGTATGTTCCTGATATTGTAATGATTTAAAAAAAAGAGTCCCAATAGTTCCTATATCCTCTCAATGTTATATGAAAATAATCAGTGGAAATTAAGAGTAGAAAGAGCTAAAATTTAGAGAGATCACACACCTGTAATCTCAGCACTCAGGAAATTGAGGCAGGAGGATTCCCTTGAGTCCAAAGCCAGCGGATACCACATAGTGAGTTCAAGGTCAACTGGAAATACATAGCAAGACTGTCTGAAAAAAAGAAACCAGCTAAAATATGTTCAAGAGTTGTTTGAATTTTCATATTTTTATGTCAAAGTTTTTTTGAGTAATATTTTAAAATACACTGAGAAAATTGACTCATTCCATTTTGGTAGAGATACTTCCCCCCGAGGAAGCATTTGGTTAGACAATAAATTAGGAGGCATATTGCTTACAAGGAAACACAGAAAGATAGGTTTAATGGTCTGCGCAGGTTTCGTAATTCTTTCCTGTCTGTGTGAACACTTTCAGTATGCTAAAATATATCCAGAAAGTTAAAATATGGACAACCCTTAACTGTCCCATAATAACTTTCAAATGACTAAAGTAGAGTGAAGAAATAAATTTGTAATTATAAGCCTTGTCCTTGGACTAACATCAACATCAAAACCACTAAGGGAAGATCTGTCCAATTACAATCATGTGACTGTCTGGGAAAAACAGTGTCTCGAGGATGCTGGAAATCAGAAGAGAGAAAAAAAGTTTTACAATTAGCAGTATTCAGACTGGGAAATACTTCTACGATGGCTCAGTTTTATTAATAACAAATAATTAAAGCCAGAAATGGTATCTCGCACCTGTAATCTCAGCATTCCAGAGGACAGAGCAAGTAAGTTCTCAAATTTAATCCTGCTCTGGACAATTGAGAGACTTGGTATAACACTTTCTCTGAATTCTATGAAAAGGAGTTGGAAGCTGAAGTTATATCTCAGTGTGAAGAACCGGGATTCAATACCCATTACAAAAGTATTTTTTAACGTGAAGAATGAGAAAATATTAAAAATTCAAGATACAGTGGAACACGTATTCTTATTTAGGCATTCAAAACACATTTATGAGAAAATAAGAAATCTGCACACTTATCAGATATAAGGGTTCATTCATAAATTTTTATCTGGAAAATGACATTGCAATTGTATACACACAACAATCACTGTCTTCTAGGTGCAGTGGTAAAATATTTACCAAAGTAATATTTCTAACATATATGTCAATAAAATAGAGCAGTGGCAAAAAACAGTGAAAAATATGATTGGCTATGAGTAATGACACATAAAATTTTATTATAATATACTCAGTCTAGTAGAATACATATTTTAATTTTCTATAATGAAAACTGTTAAAGCAACGAGCTGCTTAGAAGTACGCTTGTGCTGCAAGATTCATGGTAGTTATCAAAATTTTATTAATCTGCCTTGCTGTCTATGTATCTATATCAAAGTTAAAATCTTTCAATTCTATATGAATATACACATATGCATATATGCAAATATATGTACTATATATCTATCTGGAAATGTGGATAGGTACATATGAAATAAATTCTACCTACAAAGTATGAATTGTCGATTCTTGTGGAGATTTTGATTCTATTATAAACACCCTTCCACAAGAACAGTCGATAATAAGAGCATACCTACTTACATTTAATGGATAAGATGGTAGGTAGATGGAAGAGTTCCACTGCCATGTCAGCCAGTGTGTCAAATATTTTCTAAGAACTTTACAAATGAAGACCTTTTTGTCACCCTGTGTGACAAGTTGCCTAGATTTATGGGATGTCTGAGTTTCAGGTTAATTTTTTTTATTGGAAGAAAGTTATAAGCAGAAAAGCTTAAATTGTCTTAAAAATATCCTGAGACAATAATTTCTACTTTTAAAATATTTTACCACATTTGTGAAGCCTCAGGTTATAAATTTTTGGCTTTTGAAAAGGGAGAGATGATAAAGGAGTGATTGACTGTTGTAAATTACAAAGTTAATGCATTGTGTAACCATGACTTTTTAAAAAAAATGAAATACTCAAATTCTCAGAATTTTCTATCAAAGCCAAACTATGATTTCTTTGCAAATATATTTTGATCTTTGTTGTGTACATTTAAAATGTATGAACCATAATGATCAATCATTGTTTAAGAAGTAATTAAATATTATATAAAAATTTTAGAATTAAAACATAAGTTAAAAACTAGAATGTGGAAGACAATGGAAAATGTATATCCTAGGTATTCAGGGGCCATCAGGATAAATTGTACTGTAAGATATTTAAGTGTTCCCTGTCTCCTGAATTCTGAGGAAACAATTATTATGGAACTGACAGCAATAAAGACTAAAGTGAAAAGGGCCAGTCTCACCCTACCCAATACAAGGGCTAGATACAAATTACAAATGATGCTGGAATAGACCACAGCAATAATTTTAAACCAGAAGGAGAAGACCGTGAACAATTCACTGAACAAAGGGAAATGTGTTGATAACTCACTGAAATTTTGAAATGAAGCAAAACATGAAAACTTCAAAACTCAAATAGAGGGTAGGAAAGAAGAGATTTTCTAATACCTAAAACTTTAAGACCACCCAGTAAGCTCACTTGAAGGCAAGAGGTCAGAAGATAGCATTTCTCAGCACACTTGCTTTGTCCCTATCAATAAATACAAAATTAATTAATAATCTTCACATCCTTGCACAGACCTGGTAAAAGATATTAAAAAATAAACAAAATGAAACACTGAAGCAAAACACAAAACAAAATGAAACTACCTTGAGGGAAGAAAAGATAAATCTGGAAATGTAATCTTATCATCAAACTTGAAATTTTAACCTTTAAAATCATCTTGGGACTTCATAAAATGAAAACAGAGCCGCATAAATTGTAGAAAAATCAGAAAATATGGAAACATTGTCAAAATTACCCAGATAACACTTCAATGTAAAAAAATGGAAGAGTTGGAGAATTCGTTTACAACTTGCAAGAATAAGAGGCAAGTGGAAAAATGAACTAAAATCTCAGTCTCAAGTTTAAAATTCATTTGGCGATGGAAATTTATTTCTGAATCATCTGTATGTAGCTGGTAATCAAAGCAATGGCCAAAGGTGATACGCTTCATAGAGATAATGATCTGTACATTAAGGAAAGAGTGGAAAAGTAATTCCACATCCGTAATTCCGAGATCACCCTCCAGTTGCGCTTTAGCGAACTTTCCAGAGCTGTGACAGAAGACGTAGAAAATCAATTGAAAGGAGGAAAAAGTTTATTTCAGCTTATGTTTTCAGAAGTTTCAGTCCCTTGTCAGCTGGCTACACTGTTTCTGAGCCTATGGTGAGACAGGTCATGGCGGAGGGTCCAGTGGAGAGAAACCTGCTCCATCATGGCAGCAACTAAGCAAAGGTTTGGATGCACACCCAGGCGGTTCCTTTCTCCTTTTGTCCCATGTGGCACCCTGTCCATTGACAGGGGGTTGTTCATGTTCCAGAAAGGTCCCCCTACTGCGCTATCCCTCATACCAACTGTAATTGAGACACACCCTGACAGGCCTCCCGGGAGCGTATTTTCCCAATCTCCTAGGCATGTCCCAATTCAGTCAAGTTGACAATTGAGTTTAACCATCAGAACGTCCAATGTTAGAGCCAGCACCCTCTAGTCAATTACTAGTTCTAGGATTTAATCATTTTGAGCATAGTGTAGACTTCGTCAGTCAACAACCTAATTTTTCATGTATCCTTAATTCGTTAATTTTTCATGTATCCTTAATTCGTTAATTTTTCATGTATCCTTAATTCGTTAATTTTTCATGTATCCTTAATTCGTTATCCTTAATTCGTTTCATGACACTTAATTCGGCTAAGAAAATATTGAAAGATTTTTTTCACATAAAGGAATAAATTATGGAAAACACAAAGTATAAGGATACAGTCGTGAATACATTAAGTATTCAATAAGCGCTGAACGAGGCAAGAAAAGGCTCATTTTTGAGGATTGTTGCTTATCTTCAGAATAGAAATGTGTTTCTAAAATGAGTAAGATATGCTACACAACTCTATCATCTTACTAATTAGAGCTAGATGACTGATATGCATTGAATATTCATTCCGTAAACACAGAGACCTATCACAGCCCCACAATTCTTCTTCGTGGATCCACTGTAAAGGCTCACTTGATCACAATCCCTAATTGGAAGAGGGGGAGGATTCCTGTTTTATTATTCATCCTCATCTATACATATTTTGCTCCAACAGAGCACACCAATTACCTTCCTATATTATTCACTGAATAGCTGTTGACATCAGCCTTGAGTTTGTTAATTGTGCTATAAATTTGGCCAGATATCTAATGGCAAAGGGGGAGTCATTTGCAGTTTCAATTCAGTTTCCATGCACCGGGCTCTTTTCTTCAACTCTTAACGGGCTCTGCTTGTCAGTCGCGTAAGTAATTAAAAGGTTCAGCGGTTAAATATTGCTACAAGTAGCTCAAAAATAAATTGTCATTCTTAGAAGACAGAAAAACAAATACATATAAGTAATAAACGTGTGATGCATGGACTGATCTAGAACTAGAAAAAGAAATGCTGACACTTCTCTACTAAAAGAAGACAAATGACTGAATTTCAAGGTAGAGGAAGCTCATAAAGGAACAGGTTATAATAAAGAGGCACATTATGGTATTCAATGGCAGGCACTTTATGAGAGAAAAAAAATCAATACAAGCATTAAATTTGTAAAGTAAATGTTGGGTTATTGTTTCATTTGTCAAGGTTTTAGACTACAGAAAAGAAACATTGAAATGTGAGATTTAAATCAACCTAATCTTCTCGAGATTGTCCATTTATTCAAAGCATTAAGCTTAATTGATGCTTTAAGAGAGAGTACTTTTCCTTTCCATCTTGATTGCCTTAACTATCAGCATTGCCTTTCCTGCTGATTCCTTTTATTAGACTCCTTAAGTTTCATAATCGAGGTCAGCGTGTATATTTCCATCGCTACTACTGGGCAATTTGTAGGAGCTCTGAATCACAATTGCCCAAATCTCCAAATGAAGATAGAAATATATATGGTAAGTAGAGAACCTTATTTATTTTAAAGAAAAAATCATAATAAAATATTAATTCCCCTCTGAAGAAAAGCCAAAGTGTTTGTTATAATACAGTGTTCAATATCACAATATTAGTTTGTTTTTTCTTATTTTTAAATACTTGTTATGGAAAAAATGAGTGCAAAGAAAATGGTCATTTGTTACGATAGGTGTTTGATTTTTTCCTTCCTGGCTTTTTGCCAGCACTGTACAGAACAGAAGGTAAAAACAGAACAGGAGTTTCTTGGGGCAAGAAGGGAAAGAGTACACCATAGTTTCCTCCAGCTTCCCTGGCATTGGGTTTCCTGAAGACACATTTCCTTCAGTCCAGTTTTCTTATGTAGAACTACTCTGTCCCAGTGCCTCCTAATTAACCCTAATGGGAGTTTCATCCTGCTCCTGTTTTGTAGAGGAAAGCACCGATTTTAGAAACTTGAAGTTATTTATCTCAGAGAGTCATGCCTAATACTTGGCAGAATGGAGCTTCTACTGGTCTCCATCTCACGGATTATAACTAATAAATGAGTTTAGCCTTTTAAACTTAACCCTTTGCAGATGCTACGGTACCTCGTGGATTATCATGCAAAAGTGAAGGGGAAAATTAACAATGTTTCAGAATCTCATCATCCATATTTTCCCATTGCACTGACAGAATGCCCATGTTACAACAACCTGAAGGTTGAGTAGAAGGACAATTCTTAAACCATATCTGAGAGCTCTTAATTAGAAACTCTATAAAAGGAGCCAAGAAATCTCAATTTTTTAATGATTTTTCTGCTGAATTTTTGAAAACATTAATTTTATGAAATGTATAACCTGGTAAGTTTTATTTATATCACATTGAATAAGACTATGGAAGATTATATGGAAATACTTAAAAATATTATTGATTATACATATGTAATTTTAAATGTAAATATTTGTTGAAACATAGAATAAACAGTATAATAGCCAAAGCTTGCCTACATTTTCAGGGTCCCATTGATTAGCTATATCTATAGAGAGAAATGAGTCAGGAATCTCTGTCAATATTGTTCATAGAACCATTTAAAACCAATCACAGTACAGGGTTCTTAATGGCCCAAGGACAGAAGAGACAGAAGTAACCTGAAATCTGAAAACTTGGTTCCTAGCAAATGACTAATAGTGGAGCCACTGAGTTGTTAAAAGTGATAGTAATGTAAGCACTTAGCTAAAATTGAGAGTAAAGTTTAAATGTACATTGAACTGTATCTTTAGCATAAACATGTTACCAAGTTTTGGCGCAAAGGGTGGCATGTCACAAATCTCTTCTCCTTCAACCACTTCCCTCTTTTCACCTCCCTTCTTTTCACCTTTGCCTATTTTTCCAATTCACCTGCTCCAAAACTAATCCAAACTGCTTACTTGTCCTACTGAAACAGCAAACGCTCTGCATTAGTAAATCCACAAGATAGTATTGCATCTGTCATTCTGATATTTTACGTATCTATAAATAATCAGTCACATTTTAGCTAAAACAGCCTGCTCTAACAAGTTTAAATATTCCAACTTCATGGGCTGCTCTACAGAAAGAATGGGAGGTACATAATTCTCTATGGGTTCAGGGTGATAGATTAATTATCACATAATTAAATCATTGAAGCTCTAAAGGTGTTCAAACTGAAGCAGAGTTTTTGATGTAGATGTAAAAAACTGTCAAAAACTGACAATGGAAACACTGAGTTTCAACATGGGCTTGTGGTTCATATTCTAACATTCATTTTTGGAAATAATGACTCCTGCTTTATGTCTGTAAAGACCATGAAAGAAAGAGCATGATGTAATGTGTTCAATTGCACTAATGTTGAAAAGACATTTAATCTTCCTGGAGACGTGTTTTAGATGTCAGAAGAATACAGTACCAGGGTATCTCATGGTTTGCCTCAAAGAAATTCCTGGCATGTTTCACCCCTCACTGTACTGATTATTACCATCAACTCCACACAGGCTTGGAGCTTGAAACCATCCTGAATACCAAGCAACTTTCATCTATTGGACAAAACCCAAAAATTCAGTGTCATTATTACTTTATTTATCAAATCAGTCTAAAGGAAGACATATGTTCCACAGTTTACTTTAACACACAAACACAAGTATCTGAGATCTTTATGCAAAGGGAAATATTATTATTACTATTTTATATGTGAGAAAATTAAAACTTTAAACATGGAGGTTTTCTTGAGGTAGGGATAAAAACATGTCCTGCCTCTCAGTTCATCGCTACAACCTCTGTTTTTCAGATGGAACGTGAATGCCACCACATACACCGACCTTCTTTCCATGCTCGGGAGGGTGGGAAGGACTGCAAATGTCATTAGCTCCTGTCAGGAGAGGACATCAATGACCGACCTGAACAGAAGCTGAGTCGGTAGCTTTTTCATTACGCACGTTGCCTAACGTTTTCTGGTTTCCTCCGAATTGCGCAGGCGCCCTCGGATGGCGCAGCCTTTGAGCTGCTGTGAGCAGAGGCTCCCAGAGCTGGAGAAGCCTCCTTCCCAGACTGGAGGCTGCGGGGTTTCTCTGGGCGGGGTCCACAGCAGGGTGTCTCAGCAGAGGAGCGATGCGGAGCACAATTCCTAGCTGAAGTGTGACACGCCTTAGAGAAAATCTATGGAACAAAGGATTTACTATAATTAGCAAACTATTTTCACATACTTTAGTTTTGCAAATGGGTCTAAAAATCAACAAATGTATACAGGATACATTAGGGTGAATTTTGCTAGACTGAATTGTTTCTATATGTTTAATGTAATATCTAATATTTAGCCATATAAAATTCCAAAATGTATAAAATTGACAATAATAAAAATACACAGTAGCTTTCTAAGTACTTAGCTAATTCGAAGTATCCAACATGTATGAATTCATAAATTAATTTATAATTACAAGTTATGTATATGTATGTATAACTACAATATATCATGTGTATAATTCTGTTAATAAGTTCATATTGATAATATAAATTATACTCATATAACCTTAAATTAATCCTTTCAAAAGTTTTGTGAAGAAATTATTGTTATTCAGGTGAGGTACTATGGAACAGAGAGATCAAATTAAATAATAGGGAATTCTCTCCTTATACGTTTTTTCATATCAAATTAGCTTCCATTTCGATCTGTGTCTCCCGCCTTCCTCCACAGACGTAAATAAGGTTGAGAGAAAAGATGGATGCATCTGGAATTCACGCATGCGTATTGTTAAATATGGCTGCTATGAACCTTCGCTTCATGCTTGTCTGTATTATGGATGCTTTCTAAGGTACGTAAGGCTAATTAAACTTTAAGGTCATTAAAAATAGCTCGATTGTAGCAGACATCATCATTACATGCATACGCCTCCTCTCTATCTACCGGAACAGTTTGTGATTATCAAAAGGCAGAGATCACTCTTTACATAGAGCTGGGGCTTGAGCCAAACCGAATGATTGCCGGGATGAAGGCGAGACCTCGGTGGCACCGAGGTCAGTCACTTCTGTGATTCTGTCTCCTCATCTGAAATAGAGAAGACAATAAATACAATATCACAACATATGCAAATTAGTTAAGATCAAATAGATTTAAAAACTATAAAATAGGTTAGAACACTCTAAGATGTTATAAATAGATACATATCTGATAATATCTGTAAGAACTGCAATGATGGCTTTGGCATTTTACTTCATGCACTTTTACAACTTCTCTTCTGTGAAGTGATTTCTCAGTACAGTTCTCATCCATTCCGAGTGTAACTGAACCACCTCAGCCCCAGGATGCATTTTGGTGTTAATGCCCAGAGTGAACACAGGAGTTCTCTGTGCTTCCCAAGGTTAGACTTAACCAACAAAACAGGCAATGATGAATCAATGTGCCCTGTAGACTCAACTCAACTGTGAAGACAGCTGACAATTTCAGTTTTCTAAACACGGAATACAATCACTATATTTGACTTGTTACAACTGTCAAATCCATTTACCATGGTTGTACCACAACTTCTGTGCTACAGTGATTTTCATGACTATACAAAAGTTACACAATCACCCAGTCACCTTAGCAGAATGAAACTTATTTTCAAAATAACACCTGCTGAAAAACAATTGCAAAAAGGCTCCAAACTGAGTTGTTTAGTTAGTACAAATAGACACAACCCAAGTCTGCAGACATTTCCAAGTGAATTTTCTGCTTCTCATATATTCTACTCATTTTAAAGTATCATGTGACTTTTATTTTCCTCCACTTTCTTTGTGTCCAAATAATATGCCTCCACCTTCTTACAAATGACCTTGAGAAACTGTAGTATAAGAGGCTATGGGGCTCTTTGTTTCTGGGCTCATAAATCATCTGCATTCAAGCCCTAAGATTAATTTGAGTCTAGATTATAATTGCATATATCAATTTTGTTTTAAACCTAAATACATTCTGCTCTATATTTGTTACCTCCATATCCAAGTTACTAGACTCTGATATTCATGCTATGGGGCCATTATTTCCCAGAATCAGTCTCTTCACAACAAAATAATCTGACATTAGATTTCTATATATTCTACTGATCTTGGAAAATGTGTCCACTCTTCCACCCATCCTTTACTACTGGAATCATGTTGATCATTTTTTCTGGTTGCTTCTATTTAACAAGTTCTTGAGATTAACCTCGACTTGGACAATTTGTGCCCATAGTTACTTGTCTTCCATGGAGAGGCTACATTCTTTTGTCTTTACCTGGTTGTGTGTGTTCACAGTTGTTAACACTAGAATATTTGCAGCTTGAGTTCATTTTAAATGCAAATTTTCAATGCTTTTATAAAAATTAATATAACTTGCAAACTAATGCAGACTTCAGAGACAGCTGGTGTTCATTATGGTAGTTTTCCTTCTTCTAATGTCTGGATTCTAGATGTCAGCTTGAAATTCTAAATTTAAAAATTATGTCTGCTTGGAATTCTCAGAGTTCTCTGTTTTGATTATGAGATTATAAAAAATGTATATATTAAATAGAATATTTTCTTCTAGAATTGTTTTCCTTGAGCGGTGAGAACTTCTCATGGCCAGCACGGAAGCACAATTAGAAGTCGTATCTTCTCACCATTCTGTCTTGTCCAGCTTCCTCCCCCTCGTTAATCGTTCCCCACTGGCTGCCTCAAAAATGCAGCACGACATAGTCACATAAGTCATTTTGTGACTTTTCTATATCCTTTCTCAAATATCATTGTCTCAGTGAGAGATTTCCTGATGAAGTCTCAGAAACCCACATCTTGTGCCTACTCCCAGCTCCCTGATCATCCTCCACTCTTCTATTTTTCTCCAATTGTACTGATCACCTTTCAATATACTATAGACCTACATTTCACTAATGTGTTTGTTGTCTGTCTCCTCCTGTAAGAAAGGAAATTTCTTGAATGAATGGATAGTTCCTTAATTTTTATTTTTTCACTGTATCTCTAGGTTGGCACTTAGCGATACTAACAAAGATTTTTTTTTAAAGAATGAATGAATTTTTCAGAAATCGTATAAGATTCTAAAGGAAATATTTACAGTTTAGAAGACCAGGAAGTTTTCTGAGAGAAATTTAATTTCAGTTGATGATTTTAAAAGATCTATAATTACCATAGGAAATACATGGAAGGCAGATGGCATTATCACAAGAAGACACTGCCGCAGAGCTTCTAGCGAACCGCACCCCACACTGACCACTTGCTCCTGACCCCTGAGGATGATCAGCGCTGCTTCTGTAAGACGACATCCCCTGTCGGCTGTGGGGGCAAAAATACATTAGTTGCAAATTACATTTAATAGCAACACTTTTCCACAAAAATCAATTCAATTCAGTTCTAACAAAAGTTCATCTGTGTACATTCAATAAAGAAATAAATCCAACTTAGGTCCAGAAAAGGGAAGCGAAGACTTGGAAAGGACCCTACATGTATCAGTATTTCTTACACAGATTAATTCAGTCAGTCCTGCTATACAGTTTGTAAGTTAAATTATTTCTAGAACTGATGGAAGAAATTTCAAATTTTTTACTGCTTGTTGAAAATTCCTACATAGCAGCTTATTGTCTGAAACTTGGCTTTTCTCCAGGGGGCACATAATAGGTTTTCAATGGTAAATATTGAGATTGTGACTGTGTAAGATCTAAGAAATCCCTTTAGTTATGATAAGATATATGCCTTCACCACACCGTGTAGTTATTAAGAGTAGAAGAAGGAAGTGAACTGTATAGCTAACAACAAATATTACCTACTGAACTTTTTGGGAAAAAAAATGTATATTGTGTATTTTTAAAGACAACTACTTTCCTCTGGAAAAAATATTAATAAATCAAATGGAAGAGTGGAAGCTCAGTCATGCAAAACTGAAAGGAAGTTCGAGATGCAAGATATTTCTGAAGCAATTCCACTGACCTTTTGCAACTGTTCCCAAGGGACTGATTCTGAACAGAATGACATTAAAGACAAAGTGAAACAAACACTGCATGAAAAAATTCGAAGTGCTTCAGCATTATCTGTTTTTTCACTCCCCAAAGAACCGGTGGTAACTAGGGTAATACAGGATGTCATTTATCAGCTGCTGAAGGAAATATTAGAAACATAATAAAAAGAGGCACTTCCTTACTGAAGTGAAATTCTGACCACTCCTCTACCACAAGCCCTGATTTTGATGTGTAGGTGTAACGAGTTATCAAATGTTTAAAGCACTGTTAGGATTGTTGTTAGAAGCATTTGGCTCACATTTACTTGAATCTTCCTGATTTTCAGGCTGGGTATTACATTGCCAATGTCTGACTGAAATGTTTTCTATGAAAAGCTGATACTGATTATCCCCCTTGCTCAGAGCACATCCTCCTAAAGGAAACATTTCAGGATGGATTAAGCTCCTAAAAATATATTACATCCTCACCACATCCACAAAGACAGATGAGCACAAGTTAAATATCGTATTAATAAAATGTTACTTAATAAAATATCAAACATGACACTTTCTTCTCCATCATATCTATTCTCCATTTATTCCAAGAAACACAACAAAAGGTGTTAAACAATAATGAGTGATAAAATTCCAATGTTTGAAGGAATTGGAATTTCCCTCCTACCTCCTGGTAGCTATTCTGTAAATTCAGAGGCTGGTGATTCTGGTATTTTCAGGAATATGCATAATGACAAATACTATCTCAGCTTCTCCTCATGGATTGAAAATGAACATCAAAATTTTAGGACATTCTAATTTTAGACTGGTTTGTACATGAAAAAGTATATACCATAGAATTGATAGAAACTAGTAGAGTTGTTATGTGGATTCAAATAAACGAACCTGTCTAAAACTGTCAGTGTAGTGACTAATACAGTGCAGTTTGATATCATTACTCCTAGCTAACCTCACACAGGTTTATAGACTCCCGCTGGTTAATTAACTTATGGAAATTCTACTCCACTGTTCTTTTGCAGTTTTCTACCCTTCACTCTGAAGAAAATTCTTTGCTAAGTTATATACTAATAAACTTCTCTAGTGAATGGCTTCCTAGCAGCCATTAAAGACACGATTCTATGATAAATAATTGTATGATTAATAGTAGTGTGTGATACAAGTGCCAGGTCGATATCTGAAGACTAATAATGATGTTCAACAAACATGTGACTTTTATAAAAGAATTATTCTACCGTTCCCTAATATACTGTTAGCTATCAAGCCAAAGAAAATAAAAATGTTTTTCACTGTTTTGATGCTCAGCCAGTAATAACCACCTGGAGCAAGTATACGGGAAACATACTGTGTAATGGGTCAGTTATCTTATTTTGGGTATAACAGGAAGAGATGATGATGTCCCATCCCAAGTCTTCCATGGCATAAGGTCATAGACTCTGGCAGATAATGTTCCACTTTAGGCTAGTGGCTGAAGTTTTTCCTTACTCACAACAGCAATTTAAACAACACAAGCTTTTACTTTCATAATACTAGATGACCCTATCTGAAAATACACCCCTGAGGTCGGACTGCATTTCATAAATTCATGTTCCACTTACAATCCGATGTGTTTAAATCCATATCACTGCAGCAGTGAAGAATCACTGCCACCTATAGGCACTTGCCAGACTCAAGAAACAGCTCAATTCCTAAGAAAAATGAGTGTTTCTGAATTTAAATTAGAAATATTTTGCTAAACCAGCACCTTAGCAAAGACAAACAGCAGCATATAACAGAGTAATCTTTCAGACACAAACCTTTGTCTATTGCTTTACTGCTTGATCAAATCATTTATCCACTGTTAGCTGTGAGATGAATGAAGTATGTTTATTTATATGTAATACATTGAAGTTCCAAAATACTAATTTCCCACACTGCTGGAAACCAGCAGAAAGAATATATACATTTTCCTAGTTTGTTTTCTGGGAACAGCTTACTAAAATATAAAAGCAACTGTGATTGTGCAATAAACATGAGTCCTTTTTCCTCCCCTAAAATAAGCAAAGAGAAAAGGAGAGGTTGTATTGCTAAAAGAAAAAAGTATACCCAAGCAAAAAAAGAATATAATATTTAACCTCTACTAAAGTATTTCCATATTTATAAAAAAAAATCTTTCCCATATATTTCCCACAGAAGCATGTTTTCAGCAAATCGGCCAGATGTCTGAACAGTGAAACACTATCTTGTGCAATAGCTTGGGTTATAGTACTTTGACACACTTATGCTGAAATCTGGCTCAAGCCAGGTTTTTCCTTGTTATATTCTCAAGTCATTTCCAGATAAGAGAAATTTGGTTACATTTGGAATTGAGCACAAATGTTGATATTTATCCACACCATTTATCACACTTTGTAAATCCCAAACATTTTTTGCACTCTATTCAATGCTTCTCCGCTGGTTTGGGATCCATTTGATCTGGGAAGAGAGACGGCCTAGACCCAAAAGCAAATTGCTAAGAACTTAGTGTGTGTGCGTCCTTAGACATTCATTCGAGGAACAATAGAAGCTAATTCCCTGTGAGTCGTCATCACGGCATGGCAGGCCCATGCCTCCCTCTCCGTGAAGGTCTTTGTAATGGTCTGTTTTGAATAGATGACAATCTTCAGGAAACACACCCAGTCCATAATACAACAATGTCTCTTCCCTTCTCAGAATGCCCGATAGAGCCACCTGACGTGATAATTTGGTCTCAAACTCAGGCTTCTTAAGCTACAAATCAGTTGTCAGTAGAGGAAACATAAGTCAGTAAACACCATGAAAGAATACAATTTCTAGCAAAATCGTGTTAATTATTGTTTAATAAGGTACTATCAGATTTCTACCAAATATAACCAGTGATTCAATAAACACAAGGTAAAAATATATACTGTCAATATTTTAAAAAATGAAATTGAAGCTCATGAATGAAGGCAGAGTTGGTATAGGCAGCTGAGAGGAAGGTTGATGGATCCCGGAGCAGAGAGCTCCTGTGAGAAACACCAGGCAGAAGATTAGTCTCATAGCCACGAGTCTCTTACCTCTGTTAAGACACTAAAATCCTCAAGGCACACTCTCCTGGAGTCCTCCGGATTGCAGTAATCTATAATATAGTTTCCCAGCGGTGGTCTTCTCTCACCCTTTTCTGAGGGAGAGTTGAGTATGAGCAACAGGAATTTCTTGACTAAAAAAGGGCCAAACATAACTCTGAATTTCTCCATTGCCTCTCAATTTATTCACCACTTGCCCAAGATTCTTTATATAATTGATATTAGTTTATAAATAAGGTAATGTGCATCATAAAGAAAATTCTTCTGAGTAGGTGCTATGTGTGGATATTTTAAAATAATTATCACCTTCTCTAATAGATTAAGAAGCAGATAATTATTTAATTGCAGTGATTTGACAGAGATCAGATACCTGGTGTATGAAAAGCAGGGTTCTAACTCAAGGTTGAGTATACACTATTTTATTATACTTCCTGTAAAACTGGGGGTACATTTGGGCTCCTACAACTCACAAACTATAAAGTTTACTGGTTTAATCAACAACTAGCCTCTCATCTGTCTTCTTTTCAAATTCTTTGGACAATCCATGATCAGACTTCCACTTGTCTGCAGAAACCTAATGAGGAGTAAGACAGTATGTTACCTATTCCTAGATAATAGGTGGCATATACTTACCACTTAAAATTGCAGAAATAATGAAAAGTTTTGCAAATAAGTCAAGGTATTACAGATAAGAATAATTAGCACCTGAGGGATTTAGCTCAGTGGTGCTCCACCTGTCTGGTGAGCACAAGGTCCTGAGTTCGATCCAAGGTACCCAACAATTTTTTAAAAAAATAACTGTTTAGCATGCTGAAATTTCAAATCAGTGTATGTTGTATACAAATTAGAATGACAGAAGATAGAGTCACATTTTGCAGCACTTAAAATCAAGTATTAGTATATACTCTCATAAAACATTGTACAAGTTAAATTCCCTTTATTTAATCAATGAATCAAAATGATTTTAGATAATATGAAACATTTTGTACTTTGTAAAGATCATGTTTCAAAAGTGTTGAAGTATAAGAACCTTTTGTCCCTAAAAAGCATTCAAGTTTTAGCATCATGTAGTGATTTTGTTTGAATGACCTTGAACTATACTTTAATAAATGCCATAGTTTGAAACTCAGATATAGGCAAAGCAAATTTCAAACCCAAGAGGATATCAGAGGGAATTAGCATTCCAATTTATGAGAAACTTTGACCTAAACATTAGCTTAAAATTTGTAGTTGGAATAGAGAATATAAGCCAAGAAGAACAATTTTTCTTTGACAAAACAATTTGTACATTTTGAAAGGCTAGTGCATTTAAATTGATATCAACCTATTAGGGGGGTCAGGAGAAAGTCCAGCATTTCAGAAAGAATCATCGTTTTGTAAATAATTTTATAATGATACAAATATATTGATACTGGGCAAGTGATTAAGTATCAACATGCAAACCAACCTCACTGTAGGCAACTTAATTCACTTCATCTGACTGCAAAGCTACACTGCACATATATATGTTCAATAATGACAGAGAAATAAAGTGATTACCTAAAAATAAAAATATTCATGGTAACCTGAACTGTGAACCATAAAAAAGAGAACACTGAACTTTGAGAGTATTCCCAGCATGTGCTGTGCTCCTGGCATCAGTATAGGTCAGATTTATCATCAGTGTCAGTACACATTTGCTGAAATAATAGGGAGGTCACTGTACGTAGCAAGGATAATGCATGGTGCACCTTCTGAAGGCCTGGTGTAAAATTCCAAATGTGTACTAGTTTCTACAGAGTATCAAAATGAAATCCCCAAAGGACATTTGATATTTAAATTGTACTTTCCCATCAATTTGACAAACCATGTTTCCAAGTAACGTGTAATTCAAGTCCTTTCATGTCTCAGAATTAATAGCCCAAGTTCTTAATTCTTACCAAGGTTGACAAATTTTTGTTTCTTATGGCACCAGTCACACTTGATCATAAGTACCATCTCTACACATAACTCTCCTTCTATAAAATTGAGCCTAGGTTTATTTGTCTAACACAAAATGCCAAAAAGACTATGATGTGCAATGAATCAAATGCTTTCTATTAATGAGCAAATATTTCATGTGTGGAAAATGATTCTGCAGCTTCCAAATGACTAATACCATAAAGTACTCCTGTAGACAGTATTTTTCTATCAGAGTAAATGTGTAGCATTTTTTGAAGTAACAGTTGTTTCCAAGTCATCAGGCCAAGAGGCATCGAAGTGTCACAAGCTGTATATATATTATATATACATTTAGTATATACTATACAATGTACAGTAAAGCAATATATGATAAATAGTGAATGCTTAATTAAAAATATTTATTTCAACACATTTCCTTGTCACTTTCAATGTGGTTCTGGAAGTTTCTCTTGTCCTTAGTTATGCTGTAGTTGTTATTTCAACCTCCTGAATCAACTCAGGAAGTTTACTTTCAAGATTATTTTGAGTTTCGGGAGGAGCATGGTGCCAGTCCCGGTAGGCAGGTTGAATGAAGACATATAGTGATGCTTGTACAAGTGCACTATTCTGTTGAATGGGACTCCACAGCGATATTCACTATATTTTTTTTAATCACACCTTGTAAATCCACTACTTTGGAAAGGGAGTAGATATGATGGGATGTGTTAAACACAAAAAAGTATTTTAAAGAGGATTAATAATAATGTGTCTTTTCCTTCAACAGAATTTTGAAGATTTAAGAATTCATTGCATTTTTTCATGCACAACTGGTGTACACTTTTTTTTTTTCCTGGGATCATAAAACACTTGTTTTTCTCAACTTTCTTTTCTTAGTGTTCTATCAAGAGCTTTATGTCAAACTCTCATTCAATACATAAATATACATTTAAGAGTCTCAACTTTTTACACCTTCAGGTTCTGGTAAGTATTCTAAATAAAATAAGTTAAAACTTAAGTTATTATTTAAATATGTAATTAAGAAGAAAGTGGAAATATCAGGAGGCAAAACAGCAGAGAGGACAAGATTTAAATGTCTCAGTCAAAAGCTGATGGAAGTTCACGAGTGTGAAGAAGGTAAATAGATTGGGGCATCTCATTATTTGGATCTGTAAGGTAGAAGTGTTTCTGGACTTCCTGGATCAGATAGGACTTCCTGTAAGGAGAAGGAAAGGTCTTGGGAGATCCTGATCATAATTTGGAATTTTCATAGTAACTATCAGGAGTCCACAGCTTGTCTACAGCGACCACCTTTCCTTCCTTTATCCTGATGCCCTAGGAACAGTCAGCTCCCTCACTTTACAGTGGGCTTCAGAAAAGCTAGAGAGTAAGTAGCGATCAGAATGTTATCATTAGGAAATGTTCTTTATTTGAATCCATTTTAAAATTGATTTTTCATACACAGTTTAAAGTAGCTATTTTCACAATTTAATTAACAGGAAAAATTATTCCATGACCTTCCACATAACAGAATTATCTACACCCAAATATTAAAATACTAATGTAAATGAAAGAAAAAAGAACACACTCATTTAAGTACAACAAACATTATAACAGAAAAATCACTTCTATTAACTCAAGTTTTTATACTTATATT
The DNA here is from genome assembly GCA_004025085.1 of Thryonomys swinderianus. NCBI lineage: Eukaryota > Metazoa > Chordata > Mammalia > Rodentia > Thryonomyidae > Thryonomys > Thryonomys swinderianus. The sequence continues at coordinate 34,471 of PVIC010005094.1, forward strand.
TCCATACTATTATATGATCAAATTATTTTTAAGTGTTTTCACACATTAGCTGGTATCAGTGATCTAAAACATTTTGAGGAATAACAAGTAGAACCGAAAGGGGTTTTTTTTTTTTTTTTTTAAGGAGACTCAGTGTCTCAGAGTAAATCCAGGCCTTATCTTCCATTATAGGAACTAAGTGTGCTCTCTCGAAACACTACATTTAGTTTTTTGATGAGGCAAACTTGTATTCAAAGAGATTTTCTCAAGGTACACTTTAAAACGTATTTCCTTTTGAAGCTATTGAGGAATTAAATCCTGTAACACTGCAAATTTAAAGGTATGCATATGTCTTTATACCTTTCTTTGAATAGTACATTTAGAAGAAAAATGAAAACAAGATCTCGAAGGATTGCATAGGAAATTGTGGCCATGTCTTTCCAGTTCCTTCTCAAGTACATCTCCTTAAATGCCAAACTTTCCACCTGGATTGAAACTCCTTCAAGATTTGCGTGACTGGATCTCGAACGTAAGTTCCTGAGCTGAGATCACAACAGGAGCCTGTGATTCCTGTATGACACTGGGAGATAAAGCACACTGGGCCCTTCCGATCTGCCTAACACAGCACAGATCCAGGCAAATCTGGAAACTGCTGTAAAAAGTCCTGTCATGACAGCATCTAACTCTCAGCGACCTCTTCTGGGCCTATGATCAGATGGTGACTGATCCAACTGAACAAACTCCCAATGCACTGAACAATATGCCAATTATTAAGAACTTTTCTAAGGAAACAAGCCCCAGAAAACTAGTTTGTTTGTTTGTTTGTTTGTTTTTTAAAAAAAGAAAGGTCAGTGATCTAAGGCATAAATGGCCTAAATGGAATGAGGACAGTATCAGCCCTTAAGAGGTTGTGGAAGCCACAGCTGTGTATCAGGGGCTCCACTCTGCTCAGACCGATGGATTCATTTCAATGCCAGTCAGGTGCTCCTGACAAAACCGTTGGTATTACAGTCCTGGCTTCAGTTTGTTTTATTTTGCTTTTATGATTACCTTGTAAATTTATTTTTAAATTTTACTTGTACAAATTTATGAGATACAGTGTCAAATTCGATGCATTTATACAGTAATGATCAAAACAGAATATTTAATATTTCTCACTACTTTAGTATTTTCTTTATTTTCAATTAACACATAATAATTGCACTTTATGTGATACTTAACATGTGAATTTGATAGTACTGATCACAAAAGGTAGTTAATGTTTCCTTTATCACATGCTTGAAATCCTAAGATCCTCCAGTGATAGACATGACAAATTATTCCAGAGAATAGTCACTCTCTAAGCTACAGTTCACTTAGAACTTACTGTGTTTATTTACTTGTGTTTCGGCACTTGTCCCCCCTTCTTTTTTCCCACCCTCCTGAAAGCCTCTTACAACCTGTATTCAACATTCCAGCCACCATGGTACCATTTATGCCTTAGATCACTGACCTCAGGTAAACCAGCCTCTCCCCATACACTGGTGAATGTGGCATGATTAGTTCTGATTTCACTGCACCAATAAAAGGAGTAATTGAGTTTGGCGATCTACAATCAGAACTCCAGATGTTATTTCTAATCGCCTCATCATCCCAGACAAGTGCAACCATCTAAATTTTAGGAGAAATTTCTCCAGTGATTCTAGGTGAAAGTCAATGTGTTTTAAACATTTCCTGCAAAGCTACAAGCTAACAATATGCTATATATGAAAACATTAATTATAAGCCATGTTGTATTTATTTTATTTTTATGTATACACAGTAAATATGCCTATACATGTTCAAAAAGGGAGAATGATTAACAACACAGTAAAAGGGCCAATGTCCACTGAATTAGTCCTTGAAAATCACATATTTAATGGCGTCCCCAGGATTCCCTCCTTCATGTTTCTCATTAGTGGCAAAGCTCTGGAAATTAAACTGAGTATACAGTTTTAAAGGTTGTGATCAATAATTTTGCTAGGAAAACACTGAAATTATCTATCCAGTAGACACTGGGACGAATGTTTTATCCACTGAAAGATTCTTCAACTCTTTTTTTTGAGACAAGGTCTCATTATGCAATTCAGACTGGCCTTGAACTCACTCTGTATCACAGCTGCTCCAGACCTCACTGCAATCCTCCTGTCTCATCCTTCCAACTGTTGGGATTACAGGCATGCACTACCATGCCTGGCTCTTTTCTGTCTTATTCACTAATAAACATGCCTGTTTATGATGTTTAAGTGTAAAGACAAGTGAATACTTAAAACTTACAGGGGTACTTCTCAACAGCAATAGGAATTTCAAATACTATTTCCTCTAGATAACCAGGGATTTCAAATATAACATTAAGTTGTATTGTAGTCTACTCTACACAGTAATTTCCCTTTATCTGCAGTTGTTTTTTTGTCATGGTGAGCTGTGGTTCACAAATATTGAATGGAAAATTCCAGAAAAAATGGTTCATAAATCTTTTAAAAACCTTATCATAACATATCACTATGGATGCTTTATTTTATTATTAGTTTTGGTTAATTTCTTACCTTTGATAATTTACAAATTGAACCATCATATGTATATACATTAGGAAAAATATGGTATGATTAGGCTTCCATGCTATCTGCAGTCTTACACTTCTGCTAGGAGTTTTATAATGCACTGCTCGTGGATAAAGGGATGTTGCTTTTACTCCAATACTATTATATGCAACTTCCTGACGTTTTCTGAACTAAGTAGGGGTTGATATTTTTCATTTTATTATGAAGATTATAGTTCAGAATTCTGTTATTATCCTACATTAATATCTACAAGTAATAACAAGGCTTGAAATTCTCTTATGTTACCTTACAAAATGGCAAACTAAGAATATGTCTGGTTTGTGGTACAATCAGACCCCAGACCTCAAAAAACCCACTGAGGGTGCCATTCTCCCTTATTACATCTACCTTTGGAATTTATCATTCAGCCTTATGTTTAAGTAGATTTTCTGCATTTGGAGGGAAAGTTGGCAGCTGACATGTTTTAAGGTTCATGGTAACAATGGAACGAAAGACTCTTTGACAATCAAAGTGTAGATGTTGTGTCTTTGAAGAGTAATAATGCATTTGGATCATATGCCATTCTCTGAATGAATACTGTGGTCCATAGAGTAGAGAATGGTTCAACCACACCTGAGACACATGTCTCATTCCACATGTACAGGAGAAGCTGACATAGCATCCCTTTACCTAAACCACACACAATGGATTTCTCTCAGGGAAAAAGCATTTGGTTTGCTGTTGTAAAAAAAGAGGATGTTGTACTCACCCCACCAGCAATCACAGACATGTCTACCCAAATCAAACTGAACGAAACTGACTTCTGAAGTGTCTTTTTCATAACACTTAGCCTTTTTAGTTAAATTTATTTTATTTCTACTTCTATTATTTAGGTCCCTAAGTAGATATTTTCTAGCCTTTTCACTGCAGTAAAAATAATTAACACACACTGAATATTTACTATGTACTAGCCATGGCACTGATACTTTCTTTGCATTGATTTTCTCCTTTAATACAAAAATAAGCTAATATTGTGGGTACTTTTGTCATTCTACAATTTGAAAAGCCTGCATTTTAGAGATTTAAAAACTTTGCCCACACCAATTAGACATGAGTCAAGATTCAAGTCTGACAGTCCAACTCTAGAAGACACGTTCTCAATACCGTGCACACATCCAGTAGAAGACCCTTGGGAGGCTTGAAATGTGCCCAGAGGTATGTGGTCCGTGCTGCAGTCATGGCAGCAGAGAAGACGGAGAAAGGTTCCGGGTTTTCAGAGTCAGCCCCTCTCCACGTACCTTGAAATGACTCCAAATGAAGAAAACACCAGACAAGCCAGTATTTTATGGTGTTAAACCTCTCCGTAAACACCTGGGGGAGGGGTTGGCAATGGGGAAACAGGAAGAACTATGCAGGTATTAAGCCCTTTCCAAAGCAAACTTTAAACATCAAAACATAGAGAAGTATGCACTGCAGTGAATCAGTTTCACAACGGTGGACATTCAAATAAATTAATCTGTGAAATATCTTGTGGAACCTTTGTAAATAAGTCAAACTCAAAATGTCTTGTAAAAATAGTTCAGCAAACTTTGCTGCCAATCACAAAAAATGAATCCAAAAGCTAAAAAAAGAACAAACAGCATTTATCCTATGTGAAGCATATGCAGAGACAATTAGAAGTAATCATGGGAAGGCAATATTCTACTTTAAGCACCTAGATATGTTAATAAAAATATTTAAGATAAAAAATTAAATGTACGTCATGTTATCACTTAAGTAACTGCCCTCACTAAAACATGAACAAGAGGAGTTTAACATTTTAAGCATGCTTTCCAGTTGAATCTGATTAGCCTATTTTTTCCTATATGAAGTGTTTTTAAAAGATACATTTGCATGCACAACTCCTCATTAAATATTTGTCAAAAGGGAGGGTGCAAAAGGCTGCAGTTAGGGTGGGGTAATGAACCAATCTGGTCTTGTGCTTGAATTTGGCAATAGGCCTTGAGTTGTTATTTGGCTGGTAAGCAATTCTATGCTTGGCCATTAACAATTTTCTGGGCATCTATTAACTTATCATTAAGAAAGTTCCAATTACTATACTTGGCAATCTGTTTTTGGTCAGCTTGCTATTGCTGAAACTGATATACTTGGAATTTCTCCTGTCCCTCTAGGAAATTAGTAGTGAGGATCATTATAATTTTCTTTCTGAGACAGTGACTAGTTATGCTATTTCCTTTTGTTGACAAAACTCAACTTAGGGACTGTAATTTGTAATACTTTTTTTAACATGCAGAAAAATACAGGTAGAATGAAAACTTCACCTTGGTGCACATTCAGAATGTTTATAGGACACTTTTCAGCTCCCTTATCACTGTTGAGTCTTCCTGCTCTTTCTTCTTAAAATCATCAAATATTCTAAGTGATTTCTGCACCACATTGGCACAACTTGGGTAGACAACATCCTGTATGTATATCTCACACGTATTCTGACAAATGAGGCTATTAGTTTCTTTTTTCCTGATTTAGTTACTCTCGCCCCAATAACCTCATTATCAATAAGTGTCTGAGTACACAATATGTTCAGGTAACTATGCACCAGAAAGTCCTAGCCAAGTAACTAATACTGACACACCTTTTCCAAGTTGGAATAACAGTGTCCTCTTTCTGAGTCTCCTCCAGAAAGTAAGATCCCCATCTCTCTGTGTCCCTTCCTTCTCTGAAGAGCCCCAGATTGGCGTGTGTGCCCTCTGAAGGACTGTCATGGCTCCCTCTGAGTGTAACAGTAGCAGCACTTACTTTTCAGGGGACTGTTTGATGCCTCCCCAAATGGCTTTCTACTACTGATGCTTTGGAATAAGAAACTCAAACAAGAGGGCACTTAACTCTAGTCAGAAATATTTATTCTGACATAAGGCGTACTGTCCTGGGAACCAAACCTTCTATGGCAGCACCTAAGAGGATGGAAAGGAAAGAATTCCAAAAGTGGGTCCTTGGAATGATGGGTGAGACCAAACACTGTGGCTTTGTTCTCAGAGTCAAAAGCCTTTCCACTGAGGGCTCTCGCCTACATAACCAACACCGACTCACCATATGCAGGTCATTCATAAGGTGTGGTGTGCGAGCTGCCACCTTAGATGAGCGTGTAACATGCCACGTTGGCATCCGATTAGCCTGACTGTTCAGGGCGTGTTGCTAACAGAAAGCTAAGTGAATTCCATGGCTCTGTCACAACTGCTTAGTTACAAGTGGGCTTCTTTGACCTAATATTTTGTAGGATTTCATATCAAGAAGACTTTCAGTAAACACTCTTGGGGGAGCCAGCAGAAGCAGCACTGGCAATGAGAACAACTGATTCTGAGTGATGGACACTACTGGACAGTTCAGTAATGTCCATCACTGAAGTGCTGGGAGGGTTTCCAGGTGTGTATCTCACATGCCTATTCTCCATTTTGGCCACCATAAGGTCTCAGTTCAGCATATCAGACGCCAAACTGAACTAGTTCTAGAGGTAGCTGAGCTGCTGATTACTATGAATGAACTCCGTGCTTCCTGTCTAACTGTGCCATGAATGTTTCCAGACGGAAAATATGGTGACACTAAAAGAGTCTTAAGATTTCCATTCTGTCCTCTAAATCCATTTGCAGGTCTCTGTCCAAAACGTCCTAAACCCAATGTTATTAGATTGCTCCTCCTGCCATTTACCCTTCCCCGTAATAAATCCCTTACCCAGGGTTGCTCCTCTTTACACACAGTCAGGGACAGACTCTGTACTTGACACCCTCCTCCGTGGGAAGATTTCCAGTCATCATTCACCTTCAGGGCGACTCCTCGGGGGAACTTCACCCCGCAGGCTTCTCTTTTGGTTGATATCAATATGCTTGATGCATCTCTCTACACAGCTCAAGTTTCTTCAGCTAAGTTTTCATAAGATCCATCCCAGAAGCTGTAAGTACTGCAAGGAAATCCCCTTAGTGAAATGGTACACTAGAAAAAATGATTACCAGAAAAAGGATTTAACGAGGAAATTTGAAGATCATAGCCTCTGTTCGTTTGGGAAAAATAAAGCTCTCTGCTGAAATGTTTTTAACTGCAGTCTTGTGGTAAGTTATGTGCAGATTCTGCAAAGAGTTTAGTGTCCAGAACTCCTTGAAAAGACCTCAACAAGGCAGAGAAATATAAAAGGTGATATAATATCAATTAGTATAAGTTGAATATGAACCATTACAAGATAATCAAGTTTATATGGTTATACTGAGTATTGTACTTGCTCTGTAAAAGTACATACTAAAGCACCTAAGGGAAAACATCACAGTCCTTATAATTTTTTTTTTGAGATAGAGTCTCGCTTTGTAGTTCAGGCTGGCTCTGAGCTCACTGTGTAGCTCAGGCAAGCCTGGAACTCAGCAATCCTCCTGCTTCTGCCTCCTGAGTGCTGGGATTATAGGTTTGAGCCACCAAACCTGGCACAGTCCTTATAATTTTCAGAAAGTTTAGGACAAGAAAGTTAATAGACATGTGTGTACATGCATGCGTGTATGTTTATTTAGGGAGAGAACAATAAAGCACACATGTGCAATATGTCAGCAATTTATAATCTTCATGACTTCTTTTTCAATTTTTCTCTTGATTTTTTAAAAATAAGAAACAAAGGATAATGTAGAAGATATAGAGTACAGGGTTGCAGGATGGGGAAATCAGTGTTATATAACAGGAAATTTCTAGAGTTTTAGCACACAGTCACATGACTATAGCAAACACTAGGGTATGGGATATGTCGAATCAACTAGAAGAAAATATCTTTAATGCTGTCATCATGAAAATAAAATAGTTTTTAAATGATAAATATTTCTTTTACCCTAATGTGATAATGATACATATATCTGAACATCATATTGTATCCAAAAAATATTGCATGCAAATTATTATAGAGCAATTAAAAACTAAGATAAATCTTTTAAAAATAAAATATAAAGAATTGGACAAAGGTTCAACATTGTATAATTAAATATAATACTACATAAATTTTTTGAGGAATTAATGAATTATAAAATATATTTGCATACATTATCCAAAAAGAGAGCATGTGTAAGAATACAAAAACCAATTATGATGTATAATGCATTCACTTCATAAAATAATTTTTCTGCTGCTATGGTTTTATTGTTATACATTTTATATGTTTTAGGTATTGATTTTAAAAGTAAAAGATAATAAGGTGAACAGAATATATTTAAATATGTAAACATTTCCTTTTCCAGTATTTAACAAAATTACATATCAAATACAGCTTTTGAGAATGAACAACTAATTTTATTTATGAAGGATAATATTAGCTAAATTTTTTCTTATAGAATGAGTGACCCTGACATATTCTGGGTCAGCATTTCAGTTTGGAATTTATAGTTTGTAGTCACATATTTTTATTGAGCTTCCAATCTATACTACAATAATTGGTAAATTTGAAAGCTGACAAACACTGGCTTACCGTAATTACAACTCTTAAAGCCCAAAACTAGAGAAGAAGAAAAATCTCATTCTAATATTGATTTAAATTACTTTAAATATAGTATTTTGAGAATTCTTCTATCATGTTGTATAAGTTAAGTTGGTAAATGTGATGCATTTTATCAAAGTATATTCAAAAAGCACACCATTCTCTCATATATTTCAGGTATTAAAAGAAGCTAAGCCAAAAACTGGACTTACATAACTGAGTTAACAATTTTGCTACTTCTAACATATTCCAATTTCAACTCTGCTGGTCCAAAAGTTTAGTGTACTGAAGCCTGAAAAAAAAAAAAAAAGCAGGCTATATATCTTCCAAGTTTCTCTTTTAGAGATAACGTGTACTTCAAAGTCATTTCTGGGTAAACAGTAACCCATTTTCTCTAGTGCTGTAAATCTCCACAGGAAAATAATAAAGAGTTGACACACTGTGACTGTAACACAGTCCATAATACAAATTAGACTACGTCAGATGTGTGTTCCACATCTATTTCTATCCAGACAGCTTTTTCATCATTGATAAGATGTGATATAAAACTTTTTATTTTTCTTATTAAAATCTTCAGAATCAGAGAGAAGTTTACAACGAATATTTTGTACAAGGTGACTTTTTCCATTGTTTTGTCTTAGGGTTTCAACCCTACCCCAGCTTTCGGACACCTGGACACACATTGTTGGGAGCTGTGTTAACCACACATTGTTTGGTTCGCTAGAACATACACACTGTGTTTAGTCTGCAGCGGGACATCTGCCTCTCAGCCACTGTTTCACAAATATTAATTCTCAGTCTAAAAAGCAAAGATAGGAGGTAAATATCAGTGTCTACAATTAAAGGAAGGCAAAACAGCCAAATAAATTTTAAACTCAGATAACTGTAATTGGCTAAATTGAGGTTCAATGAAAATAGCCTGGATGCAAAGTCAACATTCAAAAATCAATAATAGCATTCTTGTGCAAACAATAGCAAAGTTGCTGTGAAGGAAAGTAGGGAAACAATACCCTTGAGAATTCTGCAAAGGCAGAATCAGTCTAGTCAAGTTGCTGTATTGTATTTCCAAAATGGTTGCATAGATATAATGCAATCCAATCAAAACACTGACAAAATGTATTTCTTTCAGAACTGGAGAACGTCATCTTAAAATATGTATGGAACCAGAAGAAATCTAGAATAGCAAGAGCAATCATGGACAACAAGGGTAAGGTAGGGGCATCACAATCCTGGATTTCAAGTTACACTACACAGTTACCATGCTAAAGACACCATGGGGTTAGAGGAAGAAAACAGATTTATGGATCTGTGGAACAGGGTAGAAGATACAGAAACAGCTCCAGGCACACTCAAATATGTTACTTTTAATCAAGGAGACAAGTCCCTTACCTGGAAGTCAGATAGACTCTTGTTTGTTTGTTTGTTTTTGCTTATGGTACTGGGGATTGAACTTGGGCCCTTGTGCTTGCAAGGTAGGTGCAGTATCACTTGAGCTATATCTCCAGCCCCAGATAGACTCTTTTAAAAATGGCTGTGGGAAACCTGGCTGTTCAAATGCTGAAGACTAAACCTAGATCCACATCTCTTATCACGCACTAAATTAAAATAAAAATGAATCAAAGATCTTAACATTAGAAAAGAAACAATCTGCTGGTAAATAAAATTGGTACAACTTTTAAAGACATAGGTATAGGCCAAGATACATGTGGAACAAAAATTAAGAAGAAGAGTCAACAAATGAGATCACATCAAATTAAAAAGCTTCTTCATGGCAACATAAACCACTAACAGAATGAACAGACAACCTACAGAATGGGGAAAAATATCACCAGTCACTACTCGAAGGACTAATACTCAAAATATATAAACAACTCAAAACAATTACATTCCTCAAATGCAAACATCCAATCAAATAGTGGGCATCTGAAATGAATACACACTTCACAGATGAAGAAATACAAATAGCTAATAAATACATGAGAAACTATTCAATATCACTGGAGATTGGAGAAATGCAAATTAAAACAACACTAAAATTCCATCACACTCCAGAAAGAATGGCGATCACCAAGAAGTCAACCAGTAACAAATGCTGGTGAGGCTGTGAGAAGAAAGAGACCCTTCTCCACTGTTGCTGGGACTGTAAACTGCTACAACCACTATGGAAATCAGTATGAAGAGGCCCTCAAAAAATTAAAAGTAAAAATTCCTTTGGAGCCAGCTATTCCCCTTGAAGACATCTTCCCCAAAGTGTTAAAGACATCGTAGCACAGTGAAGGATGTAAATCCACATTTACTGTCCCTCCCTCAACCTCTTCCACATCCCGCCCTTTTGTGAATTTCATTCTCTTTCTCTACCGCATGAGTGGAGTTTTGTTTGTTTTGAGACTGTGATAGGATCTAAGATCAGCTAATAGCTAAATCTGGGAAACATCTTATATGTCCATGAACATATGAATGGTAAAAAATTGTAGTATTTTTGTAGTACCAAAAAATTGGAGTACCATTGTTGCAAAATTTAGGTCAGAGAGACCAGTGGATGAAACAGGATTTTTTGAGGTGTGCCCTTGCTCAGTGGTAAAAGAAGGGCTAGTTTTATGCCTGTTATGTCAGGGTGGTCTTCCTAACTTATGGACAGAGAAGAATAAAAGTGATTAGTCAAGCTGTGACAATTTTGTAACAGCATATCCTAATGGCCTTGGTCAGGTAAAACAAGATTTTAAGGGAGCCAGAGGTTGTGATAAGGACAAAGTTAATACAATTTTAAAGTATTCTGCATTTATTGAAGAAAATGTGTAAAATGTTGTTAAAATCGTGTTTGGAGGGAAATTTTGTAGCATTAACTATTATTAGAAAAGAGGAAAAATCATATATAAATAATCTAAATTTCCACCTGATAGAACTAATAAATTAAACACACAAGCAGAGGGTAGAAAACAATAAAAATGAGAGAAATTACTACAAATGAAAAAAAAATAAAGAAAAACTTTGAGGCAGAAAATGTTTCAAAAAATCAAAATAATTAATAAATATCTGCACATAACAACCAAGAAGAGAAAAGTCCTAAATTTTCAATGCTAATACTTACAGGAGAACTATAACCAGAAATAGGATCAGAGCCCTCCCCATTTCTTCCTGCAACAGTTCACAAACTCAGGGATATCCTCAACCCTCCGTACTCTTCTAAATCCTGAGATGATTTTAAAGCTTTTCGGGGTTCTCCGTAGGCGTCTCATTCTCCATAGTTTTATTTGAGGTGTTTTGATTTCCCAAAACTACCTAAATGTAGATTCACTCCCACTACTATCCAATGCTCCCAGTAGCTGCAGCCTTAGCATCTGTTTCTGACAAATACCCCACGGAAAAAAGGCTTTTACACTTGAGTTATTCAAAAACAAATTTTGAGACAGAATAAAAGCATTGTTATAAGTAGCGTGTTCCCGAGAACCTTCAAAAATATGAAATGATCTCAATTATCTGAGTCCGTGGTCTTGGAAGAGCGCCAATCCTGCTCTACCCCCGTCAGAGACGCTGGTTTGCCCTGTGATTTCAATCTCACTGCGCACAGGAAGGGAGGAAAGTGCGGAGCCCCTTAAACACACAAAGCTCACGGATCTCACCAAGCACCAGGCACTTCTGCCCATTCACTTGCTCCTTTCATTCCTGCAAGACTCTGCCTAACCTCCGGAGCCGTACAGTAGATCTCAACCATTTCACCACAGTCCTAATGAATTTATGTCCAAGGATCCCTATGCATCTGATGTCATCCCAACAACAAGGCTTTGTTTGAAAAGACACTCTCTGGAGAGAACTCTGCACAGGTATTTCAGGGGGGGATGATTTCCAATCTGCATTTTCTTCCAGTTTTGTGTACAGCGACTCTCACCCTCAGGACTTAAGCACACAGCCATCCAGCCCAAAGGCTCCTCCACAACACGATGTGCAGCTTGACTCACAGCAGCGCAGCACTTTAGAGAGAAGTGCTTTGCAAACCACTGTTTTCATTCTCTTCTCTAATTTATATATCTTCAGTCCAACTATATTTTGAAAAAATCCAGTTTTTGTGTCTCTGAACTGTAAATAGCAATTGTATATAACAATACAGCAAGTGTATGAGACGTAAATACAGATATTTTATAATTTCTGTCACTCTTATACCCTTTTGTCACATGTGCAGTCTTACAGTGTAAACTAAGAAAGACATAATAAATCTTGTGAAATTATAAATATTTATTTCTAAATTTCTGTGAGTATGCTATATGAATATTCAGGGTTGTTTTTTGTTGTTGTTGTTGTTGTTGTTGTTGTTGTTGTTGTTTTGCTTTTTGAGACAGGGTCTCGCTTTGTAGTTCAGGCTGGCCCTGAGCTCACTATGGTGCCCAGGCAAGCCGCCGCGAACTCAGCAATCCTCCCGTCTCTGCCTCCCAAGTGCTGGGATTACAGGCGTGAGCCACCACGTCCGGCATTGTGGTATGTGGTGTTGATGGTTGGTGGGCATGTCTCCACACCCAGCATTATATGTGGTTACCAGGATCGAACTCAGGACCTTGCACTTGCGAGGCCAGCGCCGGAACCACTGAGCTAACCCTCCGGCCCTATTCAGGGTATTTTTAAGGCCAACTTAGACAAGCTTCCACTTTAAAGCAAACACGATAAGGAGTGTGAGTGAAGGTGATCCTTAATGCAAAAAAGCTATTTTAAAGAATTGTTGATCCATTTGTGAAATTCTTGAATTATAAAACATTAAGAATGAAGTACTCCTATTATAACTTTCTCATTAAAGCAATATGTCAAACCCCAAACATTGAGAATCCGTATCCTATTTATAAGAAAGATGTATTTATTTTTTATGCTATCCTCTCTAGACTTGATGCTGTGTTTGATTCTGGAATACAAACCTGAAGTGTATATTAGACCGAGTGCCAAGGTCAGCACCCAGAGAAGCTCCATAAAGTAGAGAATGATACATTATGTGATGCAAAGTTGGTGTGATGATCAATTTTTAGCACAGAGAAGATGACTTTACAGGACAATCTGGCAGTTACTTTCAAATATATGAAAAGCTATTGTTTAGATGAAGGCTTGTGATGATATTATATTATCCTATGGGGTAGAAACCATGAGAAAAGCGTCACCACTGAAGCATCTCAGGTTTGTACAGAGAATAATATTCAACAGTGAGAAATGCACTGACATAGAATAATCTGCCTATTCTTGGAAAGTGGGATAAAATGGTTCAAGTAGAGATTGAAATCACAATAGGACGTTGAGCTAGATATCATTCCAAGTAGGCGGTTAACCTTGCAGTGATTCTGGCTTCTTACTGTTGACCTAACAATATTAATGGGAGACTACAAGGCTACAATTAATGACAAGGGCTGAGTTATGTACACTATAGCAGCTCAGTCTGAAATTTAAAAGAGAGGGAAATATTACCTGTATTGACATCTTATGTGTTTCTCCAAGAGTCTAGTATTTTGAGAAATAATAGTTGTATTTATTTGATTTTTATAAGCACAAAAAGACCTAGTGGACGCCACAGGAATCTCTCTTACTGATTATTTGGTAAGAAATTTTATTTATTTTCCATATGCATGGTAATAAAATGTTAACAATGATGTAAGATTTGAAGGACACTTAATGGTAACAATTTATTACTTACAGTTCTATGATATAGGCTTCCAATGCTTTTATATTCCCAAATCTCATGTTTTTATTAGACAGAAGGCAAGAGAAAACAGGAGGAAGGAAAAGTTTGCTGTATGGTTTTTGATTTTCATGCATTTTGTAGGCTAGACAATCAGCTCTGCGGTTACAGCCCTATCCTTTTCTGAGGAAATGCTTTGCACAACCACAATTTTGGCAGGATGTCTTTCTGTTCTGAGGATCAAGAGAAAAACAAATGTTTATTGTTAGAATCTGTCTGGCCAGGAAAATTATCATAGCAGAAAATACTCACTTTCCGTAAACATTTTATTCATGGACTAAAAAGCCGTGCTGTATTATTTCCAGAAATGATGCTATGAACAAGTAAAACACTCATTGGAGACAGTGTGGTCACAGACAGAAGACCGTAAAGAAAGCACAAACCAAAACCGGACGGGCAGCAAAACAGCCCCTCAAAAATGCATGAAGATCGCGTTGTGGTTTAGGACCGTGGTGATTAGGTTTGGTGGCGATTTTGTTTATGAAGCCAATTTCACATTAGCAAACATTTTTCGCTGGACTTCTTGGATGTGCTATATTTTACTTTACAAAATACCTTGCTCATCCATCTGCCTATTTCTGGTGAGCTAAATGTAAAAGAAGGAAATTTACTTAGTGGAAAAATGTGCACCTATCTGCTAAGAACTGTAAGAAGTTATGGATAGTAAAGCCGATAAAACAAAGAAATACTAATCTTTCGTGGTGGACTCTGGCTTATTTTGCATTGTTTAACATGTCTGCATTTTCCCATCACCCTGGACCAGGAACCCGGGGACCTGTCCTGCAAATGTCCACTGGGTAAGTAAAAGTAAAGTACAGTTGGCCTCTGTCCCACCCTCTTAGACGTCTCTTAATATTTCAAAACTTTGAGTGAGGCCCCTTCTCATCTCACAGGGTTGTCAGTCACTGAAGTAGTCCTTGTGTTATAAATTTTCCTGAGAGATTTCCTTCAGAACTGAGGGGACCAACAGGAGTGAGTAGAATAATTTCCAGGATTTACAGGGACACCCAGGGGCCGGCTTCCATGATGTCCAGTTCCAGACTCCATGATGGAGTGCCTACGTCTGTCCAGTCATCACCCTAACCCGTAGCAACCCCACATTCCAAGAGAAGCAAAGCCTCGATAGACAGACAGCCCTGAGAGGAAGCCACCCTCTCCAAGGGAGAAGTTGTGCATCGTCCAAACTCAGGCTGCCCCTTTACACCAGGCCGCCATACCACTGTGAGCCTTCAAGTCATGATGGGTCGAACCAGGGCAGAAGCAGCTCTTGAAACTAATCCAGCAGACCGCAGGCTGGCCAGCTTCACCCCCACAACAGCTGCGCAAGCGCCAGCCCTGACTCTACTCTTCTCTAGAAAGCGCCAGTGTTCCTGTCAGCCCCTTGGAGACGTACCAGGAGCCTCTCTGTGCTCAAGACCATGACGATGAAAGCGCCTTCCTGTTCTTCCCCCTGCACGTCGGCTCCTCCGGCCGTAAGGGATGGGTGGCCAACCCCAGTCCGTTAGGACTCCTGGGGCCAGGGATTTGCCTTAAAACTCCAGCTTGTAGTTAAAACACTTTTTTTAAATAATGATTTTGTATTTTAAAGAATATGCATGATTTATATAATCCTGAATGCCACAGCATTACAAAAATCTTAGAATTTTGAAACTTTTACATTATTTACTTAGCACGTATGCTAATTTATAATCCTGCTTTATGAAAAGTTGTGAGTTCTAAGGCTATATAATAAAGATTTTAAAAGCGTATTTTTATTTCTGTCTTAAAAGATTAACCAGAAATGGTAATAATACATAAACTTTGTAACCACAGCATGATATGTTTTTGTAGATTCTATCTACTCCTGACCAGGTTGTTAGCACATTACTGATGACCCGGCAGTAAATTCAGAAATGGACTTTACACAATAGCCAATAATAGTCACCTCTTTATACATCTTTCCTAATGAGCTTATTATCTTTTCATTTGGTTTGAATCAGTTCTACACTGAAAAGGTTTTATACTCATAATGTGGTATTGTCTGTTTTAACATTAAAGCTTTATAAAATCATTAAAAAAATAAATTGTGTGTGTTTCTATCAACTAAAGGGACTTAAGAAAAGTCATGACCAAAATCTGACTGAGTTGATGAGATGTATATAATTACTTGGGCATAAAATGTAAGAAAAAGACGTTTCTATTTTGTACCTGCCAATTTTTAGCTGATTATTAATACTGAACTTCAAAGGCATAACCAGAATTGAATAGTATTACTATAGGGAAAATCAAGTGAAGTAAGAGAAAGAAATGTAAATATTTTCATTTCACTTGTATATAAAAGAATTTCCTACTTAACTAGGTTGAAACTGTGGGGTTTCACTGTGTGACTTTGGTACACTTTAATGTGGAACATCTTTAGTTGTGTTTTGGTTGATATTTTAAAGGAAAATTCTCAGCCATGTTGCAATGAAAAATAAATCTCAAAATCTGTCAAATATTGGTTTCCAGCAAGAACACTCTTACTAATCCGAGCCCTGTGGTTTGGCTCATTATTGCACATCCTCTGAGTTGATTTTATTCCATAGAGTTTCAGAGAATAGCTCTGGATATATGGTTTATCATTATTCCTATGCAGATTTACAATAGTGGAAAACTAGCTGCACGATTTACTGCTGTTTATCTGTATTCCCTTTAAGAGAAAGGCACTACAATTGATCTTAACAGGGACACCTTCACAGAAAATTTAGGCTGAAGAGTTCAACTAAAATTCCTTAGATTACTTTAATACTGAAAGAGAAAACTCAGGAATTTGCTTGTGTGTCAACACATGGCCTTCCACCATGCAAAAAGAATTTAATTGCAAAAAGGCAGCTGTATGAAAACAACTCACTGCTGCTTTGCTAAATCTTCCTCTTTTGTTTTACTAAGCAATGTAATACAAAGAAGCTAAGTCATGACAAGTTAGTGACACACTGAAGTATAAAGAAAAACAACTGAGGTTGTCAGCAACATAGCATGGGGTGCTGGTAAACACTGTGATGTTGCTTACTCTGAAAGTTGGTGTGAAGATGTTTGTGTGAGAACCGGGCCTTTGACAAAAACTACTGTTTCAGCTTAATTAGGGTCGAAGAAATACTTCTTTTACATGTAAGTAAAATGAGACAAAAATAATAATGAAAAAGGAAATGATTTTTCTGCTGTTTTAAAGCGAGAGCTTAGGCTTATAAAATCATAAATACCTTACAGCCTTTCCATTTTCTTTTCAAAACGTACTGATAATTGGATGGACTCAACATATGAGCGAAACACCTGAACTCGTGCCTTAATATCTTTTATTATCACTTCTGACATCAAGATCATAGTACTTTTTTGGGATTTTAAAGACCATGCACCATTTATATAACCCTGAATGCCATAGTGTTGTAAAATCCTAGAATTTTGAGGCTTTACATTATTTACTTAGCACTTAATAGTTTGTAATCCTGCATTATGGAAAACTGTGAATTCTGAGATTATTTAATAAAGATCAATAAGTATATTTGAATTTCCAGCTCCTAAGATTGTGGTGGTAAAAATGGAACATAAATAAGTCACGTAAATAAAATGACTGAAATCATTAAAAGCCCAAATATTGATGATGTGAAAGTTGATGTCAGATAATCTTCCATTTATTCAAGAAAATATTGATTTAATATCTTCTCTCTTCTTTCCTTTGCCACAATGGTGTAATTTAGGAATACTCACCTGATTTCATGGCCTCTGCGCTAAGGAAAATATTTAGGTAGGCGGGAAAAATGCAAATACATCTGAAGCATGAATGATTCGCATAGCTATCTGAAAGAAGGCAAAAGTTACTTAGAAGTGAAAATTTTGTAATATTAAGAAAATGAACACGATAATTCATTCCAAAAGTTATCCTTTGGAGTAAAATCCGATTCTTCAAATATTCCAAGGAAGAAGTTGAAGAAAAACTACACTGAAAGAAATATTCTTGAACTGGGCTCTGAAAAATTCCCCAGAAATTCCAAGCTGAAAAGGGATATACAACTGGATACAAAAGGGAAAAGACAAAAAAAGCATAGAGTGTTTGGCTTCAAGATTGGGAGAAAACATTAATAGGTGATTTATACAACATATGCTTGTGGAGGCTGAAAATCCAGGATCAATGTGCTGGTGAGGTAGGCTTCTCCTAATGCCTCTCTTCCTGCCTTTCAGACGACCACATTCTCTACGTCCCTATGTGATATCTGCTCTGTCTGACTTCTCCAGTGTCTTTCCTACTACATGAGCCAGACTGGACCAGGGTCACCTTCTTATGACCTTAACCATAATAAAGGGCCTTTAGGGCCTTATCTTCAAACAAATCTCAGGGCTTCAGCACACGAATTATACGGGATGACAATCTGTCCATACAAAAAGGAAACCGCATAGAGTAGTAAGGTTTAACTTTAGTTAGAATATCAATCCAAGAAAACGTTTGAAAACAAAGTAGAAACCCTATGGTTAGGATGTTCTGGCCGAGGGTTTGTGAGATGTCATGAAAGGAAAACCCTGAAAGTTCATAGTTGAGAGGCCACTGACAACCATGTTACAGCTACTTCTTCCTAAAAGTAATATCTGAAATCAAGCTGATGTGTGTTGAAATGAAATGCAGATTAAACCAATAGCTGGTGGTTCCAAAGAGATTGAAAATGAGAAGATTGTGAAGGGAAATACAGCATCTTGGTGGGATTATCATTTGGGTAGGTGAAATGAGACCTAAACAGAGAGATGGTTGGATTTGGGGTTCAGAGGAGACAAAGACAACAAAACCCTAACCCTTTGGCAGAGTGGATGGGAGTGTTTGGGGGAGGGGGTCTTTCTATGTCACAGGAAGGGATAATACCTACTCCATAGCTACTGGTCAGGCCATGGCGGTTTTTAGAATGTAGTTGTTCCACAAGCTCAGACTCCCAGTGCCCTCTCTACTGCCACTAACTACCATCCTAGCCCAGTGCCAACAGCAGTGCCTGAAAAGGTACATTGCATTCTGCTTCTGATGATGATGATCCGATGCCAGTTCCTCTCGGTTGTTAAAACATTCTGAATATGTTATCACTACTCAGTGTTAAACTTCAGTAATGGTTTGGACGCTCAAGTAAGAGGAACTGCAGTACATGTGTCAACATTTTAATGATTATATATTAAAATTCAGATCCTGGGGATAAAGAACTTAATTTGAGTAGCAGCAGAAGAAAGAAAAAAACTATATAGTAGAGCTGGGTTTTTTTTTTAACACTTCTTAAAAATCAGAATGAGACTGGGGCCTGGGCAGTGTCATCCTGCCATCAGCACTGCTACAAGCTATGATAAATATAAGGCAATCATTTAAATTTAAAAATTATTGCAATTGGGCTGGAGATTTAGCTCAGTGGTTCCCGCACCTGTCTCGTAAGCGCAAGGTCCTAAGTTCGATCCCGGTAACCACATAGAATGCTGGGCGTAGAGACTCACGCCCACCAACAATCAATACCACCTACCACAGTGCCGGGTGTGGTGGCTCACGCCTGTCATCCCAGCATTCGGGAGGCAGAGGCAGGAGGATTGCTGAGTTCGAGGTTTGCCTGGGCTACATAGTGAGCTGAGGGCCAGCCTGAACTACAAAGCGAGACCCTGTCTCAAAAAAAAAAAAATTATTACAGTAAAAGATACATTGCCGTTAGTCCTCCTCACAATACTCCCCTTCAATTTGAACGTGGTCATTGTTCTTGCCATTTTCTAAAGCAGTTCTGGAAGCGTGATGAATGTTACCACCAAGGGCCATCCACCGGAAAGGCAGGACCGTGGATCCCACCAGTCTCACACACTGGATCTGTCATAGCATGAGTCCTGTCTCTTCCCCAAACTCAAGTGAGCATAAAAAATAAAACTTCTGAATCAACTCGTGAAATCAAGGTGGCCACGGTAGTACAAGGAAAGACACTCATGAAAGAGGGCTTCCGGAACCGTCTCACAAAGTAGAACGGATGAAGCATATGAGGAACATGGAGTATTCTGCAGGGTACTGATAGCAATGTGTCTTTTGCTAAAGTATTTTTTTAAATATAAACATTCTCATTGAACTGGGCCCATCACCCACTTTCTGTGACATTTCCTAAAAAAAAAAAAAAGAAGAAGAATGCAAATTTTGTTATTAAACTGGATGGATCCTGCTGTGAAACGACAGCAAGCAGGAAAACAGAGGTCGCTAGAGTGCAAGCTCTGACAGATTTTGATGTCTAGGATAAGTTTGAAAGGACCAAAGTCAAGAGAGAGCAGGCACCAGGACCAAGGAGGAGACACAGGCCTCACTCTGTTGGTTCCAGACCTTGCAACAGTAAGAACTGTCCTTTTTACAAACTTTCTCTCTTAGCAAAACTGCTCACGTGGGTATTGGTTGCTAGAGAATAGGTGAAGTGTACCCCCTGGACATTTGCATACAAACTTGGACCTCAGGTTACACTGTTTTGAATCAGCCTGGTAAAATCTAGCAGCCTGAGAAAGCACAGCACTGTCTTGCTGTGCAGGGCTCCAACATAACTCTTGCAGTAATGTGAAGCGAATGGCGACTGTCACCCTCCACAGCTTTGCTCTTTGATTGAACCTGCAATTTTCTTGCCTTTTATTGCTTGAGAGTGTAAGGGGAGTGGGACCACGAAGCAATTATAATAAGGACTTTTGCCCTGGGAATTTCTGCTGCCACTGACCCAGCCGACAGGTTATATAGTCTGTGGTTCAGAATTTGCCTTTTCGATAGCGACTTTCTTTTGTGCGGCGACAGTAAATAATACATCTTTCAGCACATCCCTCATAGCCGTAGAGTTCAAAAGCCATTCGGTGTCGAACTCTCTTTTTGGAAGTGAATGTAGAGCTGCTGTTTGAGATGGCTACGTCCCCAGCCGTCAGTGATCACCGAAGTTTAAAACAGCAGTGTTATGTCACAAAGCAAAGAATAAATAGTGGTGCAAGGCCAGCATAATTCAAACATGGTATCTTTCTCAAGCAGTAAAAATTTCCAAACCATTAAAATGACTAATAATATGGCTCAGTATTTATATACTGACTTCCTGCAAAGGAGTTTAAAATGTTTCCCTAACATTTTTCTCATTAACGGTAACTTCATCTCCATGAAACATAGTGCTAGAGTTCTTATTCTTTTTTTTTTTTTTTTTTTTTTTTTTGAGACAGGGTCTCGCTTTGTAGTTCAGGCTGGTCCTGAGCTCATTATGTAGCCCAGGAAAACCTGGAACTCAGCAATCCTCCTGCCTCTGCCTCCCGAGTGCTGGGATGACAGGCGTGAGCCACCACGCCAGGCACTGTGGTAAGTGGTATTGATTGTTGGTGGGTGTGAGTCTCCATGCCCAGCACTGTATGTGGTTACCAGGGATCGAACTCAGGACCTTGCGCTTGCGAGGCAGACACCAGAACCACTAAGCTAACCCTCCGGCTCCAGGAGAGTTTTTATTCTTATTTGCATTCTTTTGCTTTACCTGGGCCAAGGCCATAAACTCAAGGTCATTCTGGGAATTGGTGATCGTTAGAGTTCTTTTCATTCATTTGGCCCCTTTGCTTTGTGCTACTGATGATGTTTAAATTTAGGTTTTCAGTTCTCTTTAGAGACAACACATCTAGTTGGAATTTGGGAACCGACTATACAAAAAAAACTGATAAAAATGTCAGCAAGCTACTGCCTATGTAAGCTATTTACCATTAAGTAAGTACTTTTACAATAATTATCATTTCTCTGATAGGCACTCAGAAAGAGATTACTGTGAAACACACAAGGAAAATCATTAATCAGTTCTGTAAATTTTGCTCTGAAAACAGGCAGAATGTAGGAGAAAGAAAAACACTGAAATTCAAGCAGTGAGAGAGACCTGAGAGCCACCTGTGGTCCCTCTCTGCCTTGAGAAGACTCCAAACGCCACTAGCCACGACCCACAAAGCGGCAGCTCACAAGGTATCACATACATTGGAACCTGGATCTTGGACTTTTGAGCATCCGAATTTCTGGAAAATAAATTAATACTGTTTATAAGCTTCTGCATTCATATGGGGTATGATAAAAAATATATAACGAATGTTTACTTTTTAGAAAAATGTATCACACTAAAAGCAAGATTGCTATTAATTCCCCTCAGCAGAAACACACTTATCCCATCATTTGTCACTCGCTGGGCGGTTCGGGAAGTCCTCTCATGAGTCTTCCTGCCGTAGCTGCTCATTGTCCTCAATTCAAAACATCTACGTTCCATGCGCAGTCTGACTTTGTGGAAGAGCCCGAAGTCACTCTGTGCCGAGTCATTGGATAAGGTCAGTGAGGTCTCCCTGATACCACTCAACAGCAGCACTCACAGAATTTTTTATCACACCTTGTACAGGTATCATGAAAGAAGACTTCCAGAATTGTTTCTGAACGTTCCAATTATGATGTGTATTCAAGGTGATGGAAATCTTTCAAGGGGATGGAGGCCTTTTACTGTAATCAAGTTTTCAAATGTAAATATTGTATACTTTGATCACACTTTATATCTGTAAGTATTTTAACAGTAGCTCTCATTTAAAGTTTTGAGATATTTCTCTGTGTATCAGGCTTTGCTCTTAGAGTATCATTTGCTTGTAAGGGAGGCAGTAAAACTTATTAATCACATTTCTTATGCCTGGAAAATGATATGCATTTGAACTGTGCAGGATAAACAATCAATCTTTGTTGATTTCACTACATCATACTGTCTTACTCCACATGTTTACTGAATAAGTCTATAGCTAGAAAAATGATAAATGGGTGAAGAAATGAATGAGGGCATTCAGCCAATTGCTAAGCATATCATGATAAACTTTAACCTCCAGCTACAGCAATGTACTACTACTGGTCTTGGTGGATGTGTTCGGTTATATTTACTGATTTTCAAGCATGTATCTGTTGATGTCTTGAATCTTTTTCATTTATCAAGATCATTAGCATGAGAAGTAAATCATTTTCTCAATCTCACTCTCCCTTGTGTCCCCGGATGTAAGTAGAACCATAACAATCCTAAATACTTCAAATCATCCTATGTTTTCACACAAATTGAACAGTTCTGGTCCTTACCCTTGATTAATTCTATGCTCTACCAATGACTGGCAAATCCATCTCCCCATAGGTCACCACCCCTTCTGTTTTGAGTTTTGTTGTAACACAGAGCCCTCAATTCTCCCCCCCCAAGCACACACACACACACACACACACACACACACACACACACCTTATGTGTAATGAGATGTGTGTTTACAAACACTTTATAAAACAGTATACACAGGAAGAAAAGTTGATCATTAAAATTTGATTCTAAATAGATCAACTATTTCTTTGTCTTGTGTTCACTTCCCATAGAGCCCTGTAGAAAAACATATCTTAAAGATGCAAATTTTATTTTATACATCTATACCTTCATCACCTGTTTAAAGAATGGTAACAAGATGTTATCTCACTTCATAAATTGCCACCTGAAATGTTTTGGTGTGAAATTTAGAAATATATCATAATCCTATTAAAAATATCACCACGCATACATTATTTGATGTTAAACTGTGCAGGGAATAGCATTAAAATTTGCTGAGACAAGGCGCTGTGATCAGAACTTTCCCCAGACAATGGGTTATGCGGTGTCTATCAAACATACAGGGTAGGGACGTTAAGAGGTTGAGAGTGTCTTCGTACACAGTTCCACAGCTTACTATCGCGTTCACCTCAGTGAACACGGAGGCACAATTAGAACCTTTAAAATCACAATTACCATAATCATGTTAACTCTCAGGTGAAAGAATAGAGAGAATACAGCCCCACTAGTGGTCCTTAACTGATGTGGAAATAAAGGCAATTTAATGAAACTCGATTGTTCTATTTGTAACAGCGTCTTAAAATGAATAAAGTTCCAATGATGAGATTTTCCAGTAATAAATTACTTAGTGAGCTTATCCATCAATAATTGTGAGAACTCCAAACACATTTCTTTATTTTAAAGTAGATGCAGCACGTTCCCAACTTCTGAACAAGTTCTTTTCCAAAAGAATCTTCGTTAAGTTGATTCTCTCATGAGTGAGTCTGGCAAAGGGACTCTCACACACCTTCGACACCAACACACAATCTGCCTCGCTTTGCTCTTCCTGGCGTCTCCTCTGCATCTCCAGGGCTCTTCCTCTGGCTTCCGCACGTGCTGGGCTCAGACTGAGCGCTGCATACCGCCCCCTGCCGCTCTGTACAGTGAGTGCAGCTGTGCCAACGTCCACATTTTACTTTCCTATCTATGTTCCCAATGGGAAGTCCTTTGGTACCTGCGGAATTTACCAACTCAAATGTTTGTGAATCGAGGACTTACTATATTAACTTTCCTAGTACTAAGAAAACACACGTAGAGAATATTCCCTGTAGTTTTGAATTATAGTGTGAACAGATAAAAGGAGAGAGCCCAGGAAGGATGTTTACACAGATTGTCGAGAGGAACCTCTTCAAGGAGGTGGTCTTGACCAGAAAGGAAGTTAGCGAATCACATGAAGATTTGAAGAGTGAACTTTCCAGGCAGACTGCAGAGCCCAGGCATGAAGACAGGCTTGCTTTGGTTTCAGGTCAGGACAGACAGACAGACAGCAGGTGTTGGATGAGATGGGAGGCCCAGCCACTGCAGGACTTGGAATTTACACGGAGGCAGAGTGCCAGCTAATCCCTTTCTCTCCACCTTGTTACAACCTGTTGCTGTACATAAACCCGAAGTATTTACTGTTTACCATTTCATCATAAAAATGCAGTACATTGTCTATATTTCCCTCTTCCTCGTAGACATTTAGAATCTTCACACTTTCACAAACCTAGGATAATTTTATTTGTTCTGAAAGTTTCTGTCTTAAAGTAAAAATCATTAATTTACTATGGCTGCTATTGTGAAATGATTTCCATGATTTGGTTTTGCCATTTCTAATTTGCCTTATTTGGCTTTCTTTATGATTACTAATTATAAATAGTATAATGACATGCTGACCTTCTACATAATTATATACTTTTGAAATCTAACACAATGTTCATTTTATAATTTCATCAGAAACTGTCACTGGGCTTCTTGTTAATTTTAATCAATAATTTTAATGTAACAACTTTTTCCAACTTTGAATACAGTTACTCTCCAATTCTTCCTCTGTGCTCTTTTTTTTTTTTTTTTTTAGATATTGAAATTCACCTTTGTAGAGAATTTTCACTAAGCCTTTGTGGCTCATTAAAATCAGTCTTTATGCCTGAAATTGTCATTTTATTCCTCAAGATTACATCAGTGTTATCTGGCACAAACCTCCTATTTTTCTTGAAGCTGGTGATAGAACCCTAATCACTAATCTAACAGTTCATTCAAATACCTACATGAAAGATTGGATTTCCAGACCTCTTCTACAACAGATCATAGTATTCCTATCTTCTATATATTTATTTTGTTTGTTTTCTATTTTGTATTTTTAATAAGATGACATGCTTTTCTCTAAACATAATTATGATCTCTTTCTTGTTGAATGGTATCCCTAAAATTTTCTCTCTGCAGTTAGACTGTTCAATATACTTTAAAAAGTTATTCAAATATTACTACATGTGGGCCGGAGATTTGGCTCAGTGGTTCCAGCACCTGCCTCAATCCCTGGTAACCACATACAACAATACTGGGCCTGG